>JAPYMA010001834.1:0-85186 GCA_035041965.1 Anisakis pegreffii | reverse complement strand
ACATCACATATACTTTTCAGAACCTTCCGCGAATTTCTCAGATGAATAATTCATGAGAACATCGTTATCATACGAAATCTTGCTTTAAAGTTGGGAAAACTTCTGTGATGATAAAGCAAACTTAGTTTGAGTCGAAAAGAAATGGGGATCAGGGGTTCACGAGGTCGGGCTCGTCGAGGGTGAGTGTAGGGCCAGGATTTGCAAGATCTTGCAAGTTCCCGAGACACCCGGAGGCCGTGACTTCTGAGGACTCAGGGTTCCCGATCTCGTCTCAGTAACATGAGCTCGTTTCAAGGTGCCACTGAGCCACATGTTAAGTTATGTGCGACTTGCCAGTTTGTGAGTGATTAGTAACTGATCGATGATGCTGTTTAGACGGGAAGTGAGTTGCATGCAAAACCGATGATGACGGTTTTCTTTCATCGAATGGGTGGGTACCATGTGCTCGGAAGCCTTTATGAACCGCCAAACAGTCATCGATAATTTTTTAAACTTGCGAGAAGTAAAGAGCAAGAAAGAGGATGCCTGAATTTCAGTGTGAAAATTCGTGGACGCTTCAGTAAAACAATGCATTTGCTCACTCCATTTTACAATTTCACAAAATTTGAACGATTGTGCATCATAGACGTTGACAATTCCGAAATTTAGCACTACGTGACTCTTTCTCTGAAGTGTTCTCAACAAAACGATTCGACTTTGTGATTGAAGATTTTTCAAAAATTGTCAAACGGTCATAAGTGTGTCTCGTTTAAGCGACAGCAACCATTAAATGCCAAGAATCATTCCGTCAACAACTATACCAAACTAGTGTCCGTCGAGGAGCAGTTTGGAGAAAAGTGGACGAGGGGGGGGAATCCCCGCAAAAAAGTCGGGAAGCAAATCACGCGGGGTGACCCCATCAGGGAATGACCGCTCTCTGTGTTCCCCGACAGGGAGGACTGAGAGCATCTCAGCTCAATTTTCTAATAGAATTTCAATTTTTTTAAAATTTTTCTTCTTTTTAAGTTTTTTTTTGAAAATTCCATTTCGGCTTTTAAAATAGAATTCTCCCTCCCGATGTGCACTTTTGGGAGTGAAATGAAATCGTTCATCAATGATAATTGACATCTTACTACCATTCAAAAACCTCACAATAAATTGGTTTTATTTTATTTACATCTCAGTCTTATCAGTTTTACCCTATCCTATTATCTCCAATATCGTATCACTTTCACAGTAATCACGCCCCCAATAATCCAATACCTCAACAATGATTACCGGAAATATCATCAGTATAGAAGGAAGTGAGAATTTTTGAACTATTTGATAAGTAGACGGATTTAGTAATTGTAATGATTTTTTGGATAATGCATTCAAACTTCTGATATCGAAATAACTCGAAATCAGTTGGTCAATAACTCAGTTGATATGAGTGCAAAAACATGAATTTTCAAATAAATGACAGGTTGGAAACTTAAGAAACCATTGTTCATAACAAGTTTTTCGATTTCTATGATTATATCCTTTAAAAATGTCATGTGTCATCGTTTATTTCCTCCTCAGCAATATTTGATTCTTTTTTGAATGACAGTTGAGCCAAAATTTCCATATTGGGCATTCTAATTCAGTTACCTCAAGAATTTAAGCAACAGATCGCTCTAATTGAACAGAATTTGATTCTCCCCGTCCTCTCCGATGGGGAGAACGGGGAGCTCGTCCTCCCCATCGGGAAGCAAAACTGGACAGGGGGAAAGGATCTCCGAGAAAAGTCGGGGAGCGAATCGCCCGGGAGGTCCTCGCGGGGAGAAAATTGGACGGGAGGGGGGTCCCTGCGAAAAAGTCGGGGAGCAAATAGCGCGGGGGAGCTCTCCCCGCGTTCCCCGACGAACACTATACCAAACACATTTCTTTATATGGCCTCATTTACAAATTGGTTGCATTCCACCTGAATTGACCGACATCATGTATAATTTTTGATCATATCTATTCATAATATATATTATCTAAATTCTGACATATATCATCTAAATTCATAACGCACTGACAAATTCGTCTAAATAAGTGACAACTTAATAACGTAATAACAGTAACAATGATGATTTAATAAACGCAGTTCACATTTATTCGTCTCATTATAGTTTTTATTCACATTCTCACGCATCAAATTCCATAAACATATCAAATTTATCATCAATAATCAAGTTATTTATTTAGATAATATATATTAAGAGTCAATATTTTTTATTATCATCATTATATATTAATTATCACTGCTATCAGTAGGAGGTGAACATTCAAACAACAATTATCAAAGAAAATGAAAATAAATACCATATAACTGTGGCAACGGATAATTGATCAGCGTTCAAATAATGATTATACATGCATGCAGTCACATATTCACAATAACTCATTACAGGTAGTACGGTATTTTGTAGAGCTGTGTTGTTGGAGGATACAGTCCTCGTCGGCATTACTGTTGTATAACCAATAATGAACGAGTCTCGACAGCTCTTTCTTGATATCGAATGAGAAATATCCATATACATACGGGTTGAATGCACTATTCATAGTTGCGAACATATAAAGTAATTTATGCAATGTCGGTGGTATTACTATATGTCGTTTCGGACGACCCGTCTTCAATATTATTGATGATTAGGCATCTGCATTCAGCGGTTTAAACCAGTGCATCTCATGTTCTGCTTGCCTTCCGTGTCCTCATTAGGCCATGCGGTAGACCTCTACCATTCCCTTCTCGAATAGTCCATGAAACCAGAATTTTTTCCCCCTCTCTCCCCCTCGGACATTCCAATATTTCAAAACAAAGTCATGAAACCGATCCAATGATGATGAGAAAGTTGTTTGCTAAGTCAATTCATTGAGTGCATCGAAAAGTCAGTTCACTATGATCAAACAAGTTTCATGCAAATGTTATCAGGTATTATTGAAGAACTATGAAAACAAAATTAATCAACAATCATTCTTAAGCCTACTTAACTCCTTCACACGAGAAATCCCTCATCTATAGAATCACTGAGTTGAGTCGATTGGCAAGTAGGCTTAGATACTTCATCACGGTTCATATTTTCAATAGTCAACGAGTCTAAAGTTGCATTTTGATCCCCTTTGTAGATTACATTTCCCTTCATTCACTTACGAAATGTAATAATAATAATAATAATAATAATAATAATAATAGTGAAGGTAATAAATAATAATTATCAATAATAGTAACAATAATAACAATAAGAAATAACAAGAAGAACAAACCGAGTAATCGATGTCAATAAAGTGAAGAGTGGTGGCGAGATAGTAAGGGGTCCAACAGATCAGGAAGAAGAGCACAATGCTTAACGTCATTCGGACAGTTTTGGATTTAGCTCGTTTAAGGTTGATTAGGTGCGATGAACTGGCACGTACAGTACGCGATCTTTCGAGACGACATGAAGAAGACGTTCCTTGAATTGAATGATATTACTGGAACATCCAGTGGTTAGTCCATTGAATGCTTAGTCCCCATCCAATGGTACAAGTGCTTGAAGTGAATTTCATTCATGTTTATTATGCACCAATTAATGTCAAAATAACCTTTGGATGTGTGTTCTGATGCGGTGACGAGATTGTTCCTCTCGGATGTTATCATCACTGCAATAACCCTCATTTGTTATTACCATTTATGATATACACTATGAATACTGATAACGATAATGGTAACTGAGCGAACCATCTTTTTGTGACTTGACGGATATTTTGAGTCGATAAAAGATCAACGAATAGCAACAAATGATAACAGCTAAAGGTAAGAAATAGACGTAGACGGCAGTTGCGAATGTGTATATCAGAACATAGCGAGTATCCATTAGTCCGATGTAGTCCCTGGCGATGCATTGCACGTATCTGTGATCACATGGGTGCGATGCCGTTAGGAATATATACAGCTGCAATCATTAACTAACTTTTTTAATGGCTGATAGTGATGTTGCAAGAAAGGGGATGTAGATGATCTCCCTCCAAAGGAGCCTCCAAAGCTCCCCTCCGATTCATTTCACTCAATTCCCACTGCTTCAGACATGATTCTCGTGTTTTCAATTTGTGCTAGTGTTGGATGAGTGCAAAACCAAATTTGGACACCTGAGAAAGTCGTAAATGGACTGAAAGGACCACAGTCCAACTCTAGTATCATGGTACATTCAACAGTTTTCTTAAAATTGATCAACACTCGTGAATTCAATCGCTCTTCAAAAAGGGCGATTCCATGTATCGTGGATGAGAGAGGTGAAAAAAGTTGCACCTTTGCGTTCAGGAAACGAATGCACATTTGTTTCATAATGAAAGACTTCGATAAATACTATTAATCGTTTCAAAAATTGTATATACACAATAATAGTATTGTATAGCATACTTGAGGTAAACTGATAATGAAGGCAGTGATCCATGCGACAGACAACATGATTTTACTTCGATGAATTCCGTGAAAGGTTGAGAACGGTCTCGAAACCGAAAGCATACGATCGAAACACATGCAAATTAATACTGCTGACGATAAACTCACACCGAAGATGTCGAAGAAGCGACCAATCTATCGACAATATTATCGTTATCACAGTGTCTTTTTACTTGGTAATAATGATAATACCAAAGTAACCTTACAAAGAAGATTGCCTCCGTACCACCAAACCGTGTACATATGAATGACTTGCTTCGGAAGATATTCAAATGTGACTATTAAGTCAGCGATATTCATATGCAATAACAGCAAATAGATGCGACTTCCCCGTGCCGATCGAATATTCCGATGCAGTATTAACAACATCGCCACATTTCCGAATGCCGCGAAACAGAACAGTACCAAATGCGATAATATCTGAAGAGAAAAATTACTTATCATTGTTATCAGTATTGTTACCATAATCATTACTTAGCAGTAATGACGTATACTTAATAGCAAAGATGGGCAATGGCAATAGCGTGCTATTCCGCTAATAGCGGAGCTTCTTTTCATCGGTAGTGCGATAGCGCACTGCTTTTTGTAAGCAGATGAAATTTGTAGCGATAGCTTCCGCTATCTTATTTGGTTAGCGCTTCAGCGATCCACTTTTTTGCGAAGGTTAGCACTTCAGCGAGATACTTCCGTCATGTTCCGCTAACCTTCCGTCCGCAAGTAAATGCATATGTTTTCCAACATTTTATTTACTTAGCTATTATTGTACATTTCGTACATAAGCCCCTTCAAGATCATCCATTCATCACTATTATCACATTTCACTGCTCTTCTCATCCATGCTTGGGCCGCTATTTTGCAAATATTGTTTCGCCATCTCATTTTCGGTCGACCCCGACTTCTTTTTCCGATTCTAGGTTGCCACTCTGTGCACCTCTTCGCCCACTTGTTATTTTTCATTATTGCAATTTTTCTTGCCCACCTAATTTTCCTTTCCCTCGCACATTTTACAAAGTCTTTAACTTTCGTTACCCCTCCCAACCATTCATTCGATTTCCTATCCCGTAATTTAACCCATACCATTAACCTTAATGTTTTCCAACATTAAGGCATGCAAATACATATTTGCGCTATGACACTGCCAAGCACTAAATTCGAACCTACCGCCTTCGTATCCTTCCGAGCAGTTTCAAGTTGAGTATTCAATCATACCTCAAATTTTTGCTATAAGTACATCACTAGCATTCCGTCTGAGATCACTAAGCTGCTTGGCTTTAAATAAGTTGGGTGGCAGTGCGGTGATGTTTATTCTCGCTGGGGATGAATATGATTGATATTTAGTCACACATTGAGCCGTGCAGATGATTACAACGCTGACCCAAGTGGTGCTGGGAAGTGGAGAAAGTTTAAAAAAAGAGGAAAAAATTCAAACTGTATGCATTAATAAATCAGTAAACTGGGAATGAATAAAACTGGGTGGGTGGAGTGACTTCTTCTTTCGATTTGCCTGCCTCCACTTGTCGAACAGTTAACGAGATTTTAACACGGAATTGAATTCGATTTCAGTTGGTGGGATGGATTGAAGTGTGCGTTTAGATATTTGGAGCAGTTGTGAGAAGATAGAGGCTGAGAGAGTGAATTCCAGGCTCTAACGATTCCATTCGAGTTTTGAGGCGTTTAATTTGCTACGTTTTACAGTGAGTCTTTAAGGATTATTTTGACTTATAAGGATTATAAGGATTCGTTCATTGCCTGCGGAAACTTCGAAAAATTCATCCATTGGGAGATCAACCTGACGTATATGATGTGGCAGGCTGTTCAAAGATCAGTGTAAAATGTTTGCACTTCTAAAGTTCCTAATCCTAATGTCGATAATCTCTACTGGTATTCGGATACATTCCCGCATTGCCTCTTCAAAAATAAACGTGTGTATCTTCTTTGAATATTTTTAACGGCATTAGCATAGCGTTTGTTACCGTGTTCATCAGGGAAAGACCAAGAGATGGAGGTATATTCTGGGATGGGCGAATTTAGGGATAAGGTAATTCAGCCGAACGTTCTCAATGTGAGTGATGCTCTGGCGTTAGCTTTTTTAACTATGCTGGAAACGTGATGATGAAAGTTCAAACTTGGGTTGCTTATAAAGTCTTGACTTTGGAGGAATGAGAAGGGAGATGGTTAATTTTTGATTGTTGGTGTTCAGAGGGTTATTAGGCTTGTTCGTACCAATTCTAACCAACTTCATTTGTTGTGGAGCGGGCGGCCAAAACTAATTTCTTGATTGTTGGTTTATGAAATTAAATATATTTTGTGAATTGTTAGAGAATGTGAACACATAAATAAGTGGTGCAATTGCACATTTTGAGGGAAGATTCCGAAGTAGCAAGTAACGATAGCGAATAGCTGACTGATTTTGCTGAGTAGCATTTCGAAGGAAAATTTTCGCTATTATTTCGGCGATAATAGCGATAGCGAATTATTTCCAGTGGACAAAAAAATTTTTTTGAGAACATCAACGATAACGCTTCAGTAGTGGGCTCATCGCTGCTCAGCAGTAGTCACCGGTAGTGGCGTATGCAGGAGTTTTTCCAGAGAAAGGAGACGTTCCAGGTCCCCCTCCCCTTTGGGTAGGCCACTGATCACCGGTATTATTAAAACAGTGTTGCAACTGACTACTTTAACAGAATGATAGCAAAACTTACTAAAGTGATAACATGCATGCTAAACACATCAATATTTGGAATTGAACAGTTGGACTGAGGTGACGTTGAATGCATCTGAAATAAACATTTTTTATGTTTGCAATCATATCACTTCTACACAATCTTATCATATCACTTCTATTCCACAATTATCATGAATAATTACCTTCTTATCAATCTCAAATGCGGCTCCACTCGAACAATCAGTACAACTTTTCAGTGCTGCGCATCTACAATGGTGGCTAGTGAAGTTAGTAATTTAAATAAGTAATCCGGCTAAGCAATTAAAATGACACTACGCAACAAACTGTACTGTCAATCTGGATGACGGTACCCGGTCAATCCGCCTAAAGATTTTTAGCCTAACGACAGTTTGCCTAACGGACAGTTTGCCGAACGGATATTTTGCCTAGCGGGCATTTTGCCTAAGGAACGGTTTGCCCATTAGAGGAAATATCCATTGAAAAACCGTAAGTTGGGCAAACTGTCCGTTAGGCAAAATGTCCGCAAAATGTCCGTTAGGCAATGTATCTTTAGGCAAACTGTCGTTAGACTCAATGTCTTTAGACAGGTTGACCGGTCATGCTGAATGACGAATGAGCCGACCAAGAGCGTTTGATCAAATGTCGATCTGCTCTGAGAAGGAATATGCTCTTGTTCAGCAAGGATCACTTCAGCAAGTTTTCCTGTTGACCACCTCGGTGTTGATCAACTGCTATTTTGGATGAATAATCATGAAAGGTCTTTTTTTCAGCTCATCGCCACTGCCCATATATTCATCGTAAATTATTGCAACATTATGCTTTTGAAAAATTACTGCAACATATTTGTGACAGCAGTGAAACAGTACGGTAATATTCATGAGTGAATGCGTGCATTTCACTTATAATTAATTCAAAATATGTAATGCATAACTATCGAAGAGAAGAAATTTGTAAATTCATTAAATTTAGGTTCATATTCTGAGAAATGAGCGCTTTTCGTCAACAGAATGCATCTTTATGTTTCAAAACTTGGTCGAAATACAAACTACGAGACAAGAAATGATATGGTTTCTGAATAAATCTGATGGATCACAGGAGAGACGTACTCGAGGAAATATAACTGATCGTTAAAAGACTAAGCTATGATCTAAATAATTAGCGTTTTATCTCACGCAGATGCCATCTATTGCAACCACAATAGTCACACTTGGGATGAAATAGATTACGACCAAAGGAATTTCAGCTGATGCTTAAGTAATGCAATAACAATAAAAATGCGAATGAAAACGAAGATAAGATTACGACAAAGATAACAATGATAACAACAATACCGATATCATAATAATATCATTACTATTATTTTATTATTATTATTATTATTATTGCTGGAACAACGACGATAATAATGTAATGATAATAATAAATTTTGCTGACATTTCAGAGGTTCCACAATCTGCAGACTGATTTATTTGGAAGAGAACAACTATGGAGCATTAACATTCAGAAAAGAATATAACAACAAATTATTTCATTTGAATTGATTCACTAGAATGAATGAACCACTAGAATTGATCCACTAGAATTTCAAAGGATTAAAATGAAGGGCGTTGTTGTATAGATGAGACGTTTCAAGGGTGGATTGAAGCATCTACGCAATATAGTATTTTGAATGTTAACAGAATGTTTCCGTGAAAGAATTCGTTTTCGACTTAGTCAGTGCTTTTTGTTCATCTACAAAACGATCACGATTAAAGAAGCATCCAACTGCAAAATCCTAATTTTGATCTTAATTATTGCCAGACTATTCGTATGATAAATTACTGCAACATAGCAATATGATCCGTTGAGATGTTAATTAAGTGTATACAATTTGAAATTATAATAACTTGAAATGGTAACAAATAGATAAGGTTTCATTCATTCGGATTGATGAAAATAAGGAATGGCTATATGAGATGCACATTCATATGTTACTTTATCTGGTTGAAATGAAATCAACCGATACGCGCCGAATGAGCATTTGCCGAGAAGAGAACACACAGTTGCTATTGGTCATGCATCATTCTGTAGATGGATGAGCTGTAAGCATTATTGGATGATTGCAGTTGTAATCATCAGATGTTATGAGTTCTGATAGATAGCATAACCTAAACTTTAATCCATATTTCCTGCTCAGAACTCATACTGCTTAGACATATTTGAATCTTTCTGAATTGGTTTCAATTCTTGACTTTTTTCAAATTACATTTTGATTTTACTCCATTTGTTCTCATATTTGATTTTGATTTGTTTTTATTTTGCAATTTTCTGAAATTGAATTTACGATTAACAACTTTTAACTGCCACCTAATGATTTTTCATAATACGATATTACAATACGATGTTATTCATAATTACAAATTCTTTGAATGTCATTACAGATTCTCTGAATCGTCGTCTTATAGTTAGCAACTGTTTGTATTCGTGTACTTAATAAAAATTACCACAAGCTTTAAATATTAGTTCCTAGGATTGGTACTGCATTATTTAACAGATATGATCAAAATTCGAATGAATTATGTATCACTTAATGTTTCACGATCAGTGAGCTATAATGTAATCTTGTGCCTTATAATTTTAGTAGATATAATCTTTGTTCACATGCTTTGATCAGTGTTTGTGTAATATTCAACATTTGAATAGTTCACAAATAACCGAGTGAAGAGCAAATAAAATCATATTCATATGCGGCGAAACATTGCTGGTTTTAGTTCAATGATTGTTCTAAAAGTAGGGATTAAGTGAAATGAGATTAATGTTAATTCCTGTAGACGTTTGATAAACAATGCAACAGTCATCGCTAGTACACCCACACGATGCATTTGTTCTGTATGATCAATATCATTGAGTTTAGATACATTCTTCTTCCTCTCCCCCCTCAACGGGCCATCTTCGTCTTATTCTGGTGAAACGACGAGTGGGCGTACTTAATTTCGGTCGGTCATAATGAGTGTTTTGTCGGGGCAAAATAGTTTTTTCTCGACGGGTGCGCAGACTGGGCGTGGGCCTGAGCATTGGGTTGGATTTTTTACGTTCATTTTCCTTCCTTCTCCCTTTATTCGTCTGCTCTGCTGCAGCGGAGGGGACCTGCAACTCCCGTGGGATACGGCCGTGGTCTATTTTTCATAATTGTCGATGCTCGATTACATTGTAACAATTTTCATGTAATGGCCACTCTTAAAATCGTCGGTCAGGCAAACGTTAAACTCGGGTGATTAAACCAACTGGGTAAATAATAATAACAACAATAATAATAATAATGATAATAATAATAATAATGATAATAATAACGATAATGATAATAATCATGATAATAATGATAATAATAATAGCAATAATAATAATCTTAGTAATAACAATAATAACAACAGTAGTGTAGCAACAGTAGCAACAATAACAGTACTATTATTCTCACTACAAGCTGTGAATGAAGGAGGTAAAGGTGAAGTGATGAAACAAAAATAAGAAAATAGCAGCGATAAAATGTGATTGATCAACAGATCAACCAAAACTGATTGGTTGCAATTGCCCGGTTATTGATGAGTGATTGAGCGACGATCAATTCACTTTTTAACTTCTATCGACTAAACTATCCTTTAATGACAGATGGCTATTCAAAGCATCTTATGCAATTCGACACCAAACTTGCCGCATATAAACACAGTAAAGTGAGGCGTGATCAATATGCATGCATAAATAAAAAATGCACACCATAAAATATTGATGTTAGTTTTTTATGTGCTGCAATAAAACGCCTTCAGATAAACTACGAAAAAGCAATAGTAATGCATCGAATATGCATGTCTATATATAATACACAAGGATTACACTCCTATAAAGCGTTCCTGATCCGTAAGGAAGCTCGAACACCCTCGTTTAGAGCACCTGCCCAGTGCGCATGAGGTCAGCATTCAACACTTCGTTGCAGCATAGTTTTGTACTTGTTGATTTATATCAATAGAAACCATACGGCGTATATCAAAAAAAAATCATATATCAATAGAAAATCCAATTATCTCAACTCATTAAACACAGAAGTGTCCCGTGACTTGATTCTGATAGCAGGGAAAGTCCTCCTGGGAGAATTCGAGAGTGTTAGATGGGAATTAAGGAGCTTTGACTGATTTTTTTTTCATAAATATCTGCTTGGATGATTGTATCCATTGTGCTTGGATGATTACAGGGAATAATTTGATACCACTAACGAATTTTTGACATCAAAATTGTTGACGAATGGATCAATTTTCTTCTGATTTGTCACTAAAATTGTCAGAGAAGATTGTGGTCACGTAAATTATTGCAGGGGGAATGACGGTCTGCCATATATCCAAAATGACGGGGTATAGAGCCTAATATTGTGACAATCACTCAGCTAAACGACTATTCCAGATTGATTGGTTAATGTATGAATCTTTTCGAATAAGTCGATGAACTGCTCTGATTTGTTGTTGCTGCACAGTGCAATTAACAAGCAATTCAACAGATGAATATCATGAAAAAATGTGTTAATTCCACTTTTGGTTCCTCAAACGTGCATTTGATTTCCTTTTCCTCGGAAAAGCGCGAATGATGCGGGAAAAACATGCTTCCAGATTCGAAGTGTGCAATTGTTATTTCAATTACTGAAGTTCATGCATTTTAACCACTTTCCGGATTTGACCGTTATTTCCAAAAACATTTTACACGAACATTGAAAACGATTCCAGATTCTACACACAAAACTCTCTCAACAAAAGAAGTTGTCCCATTCGTAGGTTTTTTGCTGTTGCTCTACAGTGCAGTTAACAAGCGATTTGTTGTTTATAATGGGACAGTATGACAACAGCAGAGTTTTTCAGTGACATGCTACAACTAATAGTTGAAACATCCAGAGGTATCATTGAATAATTAAGGTCAAATCAGCAATTAAGTAACCTGAAAACCTCCTACAATTTTAAGGATAAACATGGATGTATATTAGTCACTTGTAAGCCGAAAAGTAAAAGCACCTGCTTAAGTGTAAGGCCAAGGTTGAAACTATGTATGAATTCGAGACTGATTTGAGGCCAAAATGAGAGAGGAGAGGGGTTAAAACTGGGTTAAGCGAGGAGGGAAAGGGGAGGGAGGTGGAGACAGAAATACAGCCATGTGCCCGCTGTACATGCATGACGAACTTTAAAGATTGTTCAGTTCAGAAATGATCTAGAGGACTATCAAAATAAATGGCATACGATGGTATCTGTTACACCTGATTGCTGATTGATAAACAAATAAACGAACGGCAATACTTTTGACATCGATGTGAACGTATATCCAATAACTGAAATGAAAAAGATGAGACTATTTGAATGTGTGTGTGAAACGCATTGACGAGCAGCTGTCATTAATTAAAATTCACTCATTCGTTAGCACATTCACAAAGTTTCTGATTTATTTCATTTTATTTTGTACCCAACGTAATTCATCCCAATGACGTTCTCGGCTAGCAGTACTGTGTCGCATATCAATGCGATCCAATAGTGCTAGTGTCGAGGGAATTTTGAATGCATTTGAGCTTAGACTCAGTCTCAAGCCGCAAATCGGTTTATAGTTTTGTTTGGCCTTAGCCTTACGCTTACAGTTATGTTCAAGTTCCAGTTAAGTTCTCATCTGGGAATATCACACATCTTTCCCAAGTCGAACTCCGAATCATTTCATGGATCAAGCCAATCAATAAAATGATAATCTTATAAATCAGTGCAATCATAACATTATACATGTTCGATTGCAACCAGTCTAATGATTGGATTCATACTGTATCAAGCAACGATATACCAGTTAAAACTAGAAAATAAATAAATGAATACGCACTTAACATATTTCATAATTCATCGCAGCATGGTAAGGAATATCATTTAAGTAAATAAACGAATGAGTGAATGAATAAACCATTGAAGCTCGAAAACTACCCACTAAATTAATTCCATTCATGGTGTTTGTTTTATTATTATTATTATTATTATTATTATTATTATTATTATTATTATTATTATTATTATTATCGTTGCTATTATTGTTGTCATCGTCAGTGTTAGCTAATATTATTATTGGTACTATTATTATTATTATTATTGTTGTTGCTGATACCATCAGTATCATTATTGCTAATGATCGCTGACTTTGCTTGTTGATCGATGCCCACTTAGTTCTTCGAGTGATCAATAGAAGATCAGTTTGACGTGCATTGATTGATTGGTAGGTGTATGAAATTCGAATGAATCATTCGAATTTCGTTGCAATATTTTTTAGTCTCATTAATCGAGTGTTTAATCTTTTAATCTCAATTATTCAATTTGTGTTCAGTGATCCTTAGTGAATAGAAATGAATTAATTGATGCAACTGAATGTTATAATAACGAATCACAAAGATACAAAAATGATAGTGAATACAAATGCGACGATGCTTTACGAAATACCTGAAAATGTCATTAGTGACACTCATATCCGTGCGTGATTCTCATTGAATTCATGTGAAGGCATCAAATCAATTTCTGATCCTTGTTCCATTTATAATTCATCACGAGTTACGAACGCATCCACAACATATCCCATAATCGAACGCAACGTATTTCTAGCACCTATTTCGTGCCCTCTCCCCAGAAATCTTTGGGTATTATGGGGGAGAGTAATTTCCATATTTCTATGATCACCAAATCACTAATCGAGATCATAATTTCATGAAAAGTAGTGATTTGTTGCACAGTTTATGATTGACTGCATGAAAAAAATGACGTCAAAGAAGGATGTTTTTATTAGCAATAGAGAGGCGTAAATTTATGACTAGTTATTGTAACTGCTGATTAAACAGACGAACTGAATATCGACGCGAAAATTCAATGATATTTACAGAAATAATGATTATTCTATTGGATGATGTGTATATAATATTATTGAATGACGTAATAAAAGAAGGTATGAAAGAGGTAATATTGTATACGCACGAAATTGAGAATTTGAGTAATAAGTATCTCGATGAGAATATTCACATAGAACGAAGAATTTGAGTTTCAAGAAATGGTATACGTATGGAAAAATAGAAGAAAGAAAATTTTCTGATAAAGGAATAAGAGCATACAAATAATTTAATTTGTTAGAGAATTGAATAAATTTTCCGTACACTCGTTTGAATGTGGATTTAGGCTTAGCTTTGAATTGCATTATATTCGACTTTATATTTAAATTTGGTGAATAAATTTTTGAGATGTTTGAAGATGAATGAAGGACAGATAAATGGATAGGCATAAAAGATAACATGCAAACATATATATAAAAGCACGATTTGAAGAGAATTAAAAATTAGATTCAATTATATTTGTACGTTTCCATGTCCGCCATATGTTCGCGTTTAGACGTTAAAATTAAACGTTTCGAATGTAACAACAAAAAAGAAATGCACAAAATGATAATAAATATTAATGAAATCCAGCTACGCATTTCTTCAAAAATTCCTTTGCTGACTGCTTTCGGTATCTTTTAGGTGTAGTATAAGTAAGAAGGATGCATTTGAACGGAACGAAATTCTTACTTTTATTGCCTCAATTCCATCTATGCATAGTAGTGCTATATAACTAGTAACATAGCGATCGAATAAGTTAAAGTATGACAGCAATATGATCCGCAAATATTAGAATATCACAAGTAACATATCTCATCGTATCATACCATACCATATCAGATCACATCGAAACGCAGTTCCAATCCCAGTCCTAATTCGACTTCACTCGAATCCAATGTTAAAATTAACAAACTAATGTAAATCTGGATTGCCCCACATCAGAATAATTGCCTGCTGGCTCAAACTTGATAACTGGTATGCATTTCAAAACCAGCTGGTTTTAATTTCCGCACACTCAAAATTCGAGCTATATAGCCCAGTAATGACCGTTAAAACGCAGTGCCCAATAATCGATTACATTGGCTCAGTAGGTAGTGCATTTGACCGATGATTATTTGATGGCAAGTTTGGGTAGGTAGAGAAAGATGCGCTAGCTAGAGATTGGTAGCTAACAAAAAAAATGAACTAGTGCCTCAGTAGCAAACACCTCCAACACTAACAAATGTAACTTGTCATCTGAATGAACCTCTCAATCGTACAACAAGTAATCAGAAGATTATAATTCAAATTGTTATGATTTGTTCCATTCGAAACCGTCGTTACTTCGTTCTAAACTTTAGCATCGTAAGTGAGCAGCACTCAGCATTCCGCCTCATTACTACATTACTACACCCTTGAGCATCAATTTCATTTCACTTTACTTTACTTCAGCGTACTCTTTTGACTAATCCTCACTCAACACACAAATAGGATTACATCCATGCATACATGACTTATGATATGGTGAGTTATTATCAACTGAATACAATTTGATCAAATGCAGCGTTGCAATTATAAGGCGGTGGACGAAATACAAATGATGGACTATTGTGAAAAGAATCATTGTTGAGTTTACTTAAATTAGGATTAGAACAGTGGATATGTACTGATGTTTTGATGAAATTATAAGGTGGATTCAATTTGAGAACTTATACATGCGATATGGTATGGTATGATATTATTGATGCGACGTGATATGCTAGGATGATGTGTACTTGTTATTGTCTTTACGAAATTGTTCGCATGTTTATCTGCCTTTTAATGGAACACATTATTTATTGTTAGGCATTATTCAAGCCATTCTTGTTGCAGACAAACCTCTTGAGATTCGTAAGTTTTGAGATGAAATCGAAACATTCTCGTATATGTTCGCTAGATTTGCATAAATATTCAATTTACTTCAGCCACATCATTACCAAAGTAAGAAATTGAATAAATAAATTATAGAATCAAATGCAAAATATAACAGAACACAACGTTTCTCTTTATTGTACAATTGTCAAATTTGGATCATTCACACCAGTATGAATTAACATTTACAATTAGGTAATTTATGTCATTTCACGTATTCATCCAGCATTAACAGTTCAATCATATACTTTGACACTATGCTATTTGACGTTTACCAGTTTCCGTATCTTACTGGAGAAGATGGAAAAATTAGGCTATATCCTATCAAACACACGTATAGCATAGTGACAAAATTGTTCTGCGAAAAATGTTTTTGAAAAGTGCATCGCACAGGTCGGAGTGAATAAACCTGTTGGTCTGAAATGGTCTTTGCGAAGTTTCGCCGAAAAAAAAAGATTGTTTTTATTCATTTTGAACAATCCACGTGAATATTCATCGGAAAAAATTGAGCGGCCGCGCTACCTACAATATTTCTCAAGCGCCTTCGGCAGGAAAAAATACAATTTGACGCGACGATCTTTCTCATCAAATTTCATGAAGTGAGGTTGCCTCAGACAGATAAAAGTTGACCTGGCCACTTTTCAAACTGTTTTTTGCATCGGAATTTCGCTTGGGTAGTTTTCACTTCATACGACATATTCTCCCCTGTTCAAACCTCTGCAATTGCAATATTCAAAAAAATCTGTTACCTAATGTATGCTACCGATGATACCTTGCTCATCTACAATCTTTTGATCGTGCGATAGATTGTTGCCATTCCTCTCTCCACAAACAAGCACTTTGAAAATATGTATCGAAAAAATGATGATCTACGAACCTCCTCAATTCCTCTCTAAAATGCTCAAATTCCCTTTCAGAAGAAGAGCGGAGGAGTTCAGAGGGAGGCATTCCTTTTGAAAACAACTCGCCCTAATGTATTCCATATGTTAAGGCAAGTTGTTTACGACCACTTTCACGACCACTATTTGAAGATTATTCCTCCAATGGTAACCTCAAATCAGCTCCATCCCCTTCCCTACCCCAACCCGTGCGCTGCAAAAGCCGCTGTTATAGCAGTGTTTGAAAGTGCACTCTCAAATACCCTACAGTTCCCAAGTGCTATTATCAAAAGTTTCGAAGGTATCGCCACTGAGCGGTTTACTCGCCGGAGTGTTAGTTAATGCTGGTCTGGTATCATAGAATGACGGTGACTGCAACAATATCACGAAAGTTCCAACCACATTCACCGTACTGAACAGAATCAGCATCAGCCTATCGATCACCATTGAAACATATGACCAATCTTCTGATATCTTCAAATAACCTCTACATATTCATTCCATCCACAAAATGAGCAATAAACTGCAGCACTGACTGGCGATTTTAACGCTTTAGGTAAGGTCGTTAGGTAAGGTGAAAATAACTGCTATAATATATGCAGCCGCTGGAATACATCCGAATGCAATTTCGCCCTTCCCATTCTTAGCCTAAATGCAGGATTGAGCCTGACAATAACCATAATCCTTAGCTTGTCTGTGCGCTTGAAAGGAAGCCCAAGCCTGATCCAAGTGGATAAGACTGGATTGCATTCGGGTGATTTTGATAGATTCTACTTGTGAAGGTGATGTCTATAGATTGTCGCCGATATTAAAGGGATAAATTATCACGCGGGAGGGGAGGAGGGTGTTGAGTTGCATCCATCTTTAGCACAATGGGTGTCTGTGGAGGGCTATGCAAAATTCAACTTACACTGATACATTGTTGTGCTAATTTTGGGTGAGAAACAGGAGGATGAAACGGATGCTGATTGGTGACAATGTAAAAATGACATGAATAAAATTCAAAGTAAACCAGTCTTTTAAGTTCATTAAAATCATAATAAATAAATGAAAAGCAACCTTATCCTCCTTTTTAAGACCTCTGAAATGATCCGAAATGAATGCGATGTTGTCCAACATTCTACGTATCAAATCCGGATGCATCCCTCTCAATTGTGCCAATTGCGACAATCGCATCTGACCATCGATCAGTTGCGCCACTGATAAAAAGTATGGACTTGGACGACGAGCCGTTAAATTTGTTATACCGTCTGCAAGTTGATCATAAATAAATAATATCCGATCAATGAGTAGATATATATGCAATACCTGACACTGAACTGCTGTCTTCGGAAACACTATCCTCATCAGGCGGTTGTATGAAGATATATTTCGGTAAAGTCTGAAGGAACACTCGACGCATCCAGTTAGGCATCGGTTGGGCACTTCCTTCTCTATAAACTAATCTGTTATGGTTATTTCTAAATGTGATTATTATCATCAGTATTATTAACACTAATTGCATTGTTATTAGTAGTGTTATTGTTATCATCGTTATTATGCATAAATAGATGAAAATCGGAGCGAACGAACCTTCGATAATAATTAAGCGAGAGAACAGAAAGCAAAATGGATGCAGAAACAAGGAACATCGTGAAGAGAAGATATTTTCCGATGAGTGGGATGACAAGTGATGTGGGTGGTATTAACTCGATAAGTACCAAATAAAAAACGGTTAATGTGACGAGTATCGATATCGAGAATGTCACTTTGTGCTCTTTGCCAGGAATGTAGAACACGAATGTTGTTAGAATCGCTGAATTGTTCTTTCGTTATGACATTTTATGATATCGCTTAAACTGCACTTTACGCCGTACAGTTTTGGAGCATCAACAATGCCACTTATATGAGCGCATTCTTCCTTGATTGATATCTTTTCTTCACATAGCCAAACACATTTTTGCACGAAATCATGCATTCCATCTCGAGTAATGATTTAGGAAACGATGGCGAAAGAGATACGCTCAGTGGTTTGTTAGAAGCGTCCAAAAATAAACTATCATTGCAATTTGCTTCACTTAAAGAATTATCGAACACACAAACGAACTCATAATAGTGATGATAACTCACCAATGAGCATACAAGGAATAACCAAATTGACCGTATAAAATAATGTTTTCCGTCTCAAAAGAATATCAAAAGAGATATCAATGTAAAACTCTTGACCGCAACAACCCGGATATAGCTGCTCGTGTCGCATTGAAGTCAACGAAATTAAATCCCACTCCAGACTCCTTCAAGATCCTTTATCATTTCGTATCATATACGTTTATCTATTAAGTTATCATCTAGTTTGTGAACTCATCAAACGGGCAACGTTGCGTGTCAACCCTAAGCTCAAACCTACTCTAGGTTTGAGCCTTAATTCGTCTTCAAGCTGGAGCCTGTAGCAATTTAAATATCTCAACTTGAGAGGCGAATTGATATTATTACAGTATGCCCCCTCTTGTCCGAACGGTCAAATAAGTATTGTATGACTATTGCAAAGAACAAAAATATACGCGGATGAATAAAAAATCCGCAGCAATAATTTGGTAGCGAATTATCATTGTCACCGTTATCATCATCACGAAGCAATCGTCCATTGCAATTTGTAAATTATCGCCTGTAGGGTGTAATTTGTACTCTTATGAAATGAATTAGCATTTTCAGATCCCATTGCTCCACTGCGAGAGAGAACTAGTACTGGTATCCGACTGACGATCGATCGCAAAAATCTGGCAATTTCGGTTGGAATTCCGACATTCGGATTCCGGCCGAACCATTTTGAAGGTCGATCGGAATTTCGACTATCGGAATGATAAATTTCATGTCGTCGGAATCTGATAAATTTCGCTCTGATGCCGTCACTATAGAAAACCACAGAGAGATATCTGGCTGCAATTTCATTTCGTTGCCAAAGCCAAACGCATATACCTCGTTGCTTTATGATTACCGTCTCGTTACCGTTTCAAATGAACTGCAAACGGTAGCATACTTGCTCAGAGGTGAACCTAGTATTCAAAAATGCAGCCATCAAAGCTGACTTATCTTATTGGCTAATTCAAGAAAAGTATGGTGTAAACGCGACGACATCTGAAATCAAGAGTCAGCAATAAGAAATCTGACAGTAGATCTGGTGCACTTAATGCCACTGCTAAAAAGACCAGAATGGAGGACTATAAAGAAAATCTGGATTAGGCCTAGGAAAAGGACAAGCAAAATATTTCTCGAAATTGCTTCATTCTCACTCGACTGATCATACTGATCCTGTTGCTGATCCCAGCTGGCAGTGGAGTGCTGACAGTGCCAGTGCAGAAGAATTCATCAATTAGTTCAACAAATGATTAAAAAAGAAAACTTATATCGCGATAAAATATTCAACTGTAGTCAGACACGCCTCTACTATCGCATGCTACCTCTGAAAACCTTACAGGTCATTTCGGAAAAACGGCAAACGACCGAAAGAAGCACATCTCAATAGTTGTGCTAAATGTCTGTACCAACACATTAGGTTCAATAGAATTGCCTATTAATATGATGAGAAAATGCTCTAAGAAAAATGCTCTAAAATCAAGATGCTCTAAGAACATCAATTCAGAGCGATTGTCTGCTGCAATTTATTTGAGTTAAAGCAGTGCGTCGACGAATGATTTTCAACTATAGTTTCACAAAAGTTTTCTGCTGAAAGTGAAGCAAAAATTGTTAGAGATGAATTTGCCGAAAAAAAGATCTATTGGTAACGGATAACTGTTCTAATATGTATGTAACATGACTCAAAATGATGGCATAAAGGCAATTTTTCTTCTATCAAACGTAACTGCTTTGATCCAACCTATAAATCAAGGTGCCAGAGCTTGACGGTAACAACACCATCGCAGACTGGGTCTCTGCGAATGCATAATGCTAGCTGATGAAGACGACAAATTACATTAAGAACTATTGAGAAGCGTGAACCTGATGAATGTTATTCAGTGGATTGATAGATAGATCATGGGATAGTGTCAATGTCTCAAACGATGAAACAACATTTTGCTTACGACCAAAATCGAAGAACAAAATATCAAAATATCTAAAATCGCTAAAATATGCGGATTGCTTCAGACGCTCAAATTTATGCTGATTGTGAGCATCTGCATGACCTAAATGCACGATAATGCTGAGCAGTAAAATGATGAAAGAGCTTGTCAAAAATGGAATAAATCGTCAACGGGTACGGAGCTTACTCTCTATGAGAGGACTTATCACTGAAGATTATTTTTGCGGGTAGTTGTATGAGGAAACGAATCGGATCCCCCTTCCGTAACGTGCTGCGCACGCAATCTACTCGTCATACGAACACTTTCCGAATGGACCTGGTTCGGACATGAGAGCATACAATGCATTATTCTTTGATAATTGCTGTTACTATTATGGTCGTTATTGTTACTATTATTACTGTTATTATTATCAATGTTACTATCAGTATTATTATATTTTTAAATATTATTATTTTATTATTGTTACTATTATTATTACTGCTATTATTACTGATCCTATAACGATTCAGTTGGTTATAAAATATACTGATAAATACAAAAAATAATGAAAAATATACGGGTAAAACGCAGACAAATCCATTCCTTGCTCAAGATACTGATATTCCATCCCCTTTTCGTCATATCTCGTCTCGATTACATCCGACGATGTAGACTGTAATATTTAAAAGTCATACTATGATCATAGGATAGTCATTAATAAACAAACTAACTGGTAACTGTCGCACATCCATCAAGAATCCATTATACGACCATCCACCAAACTTCATTGAACAAGACTGTTTATCGTATGGAAAATATTCGATATCAATCTATAATTATTCACATCATCAGTGATCCAACTATACCCACAATTACAAACAGCAACCATTATACTAACCGGACAAAAAGACTTATAAATACTTGGTGGTTTCCATATAACAGCACCTGTGTAATGTACGAGGACATCACTTGTCACTGATATATGCGGTTCACCATCTGCACTGAAATAAATAAATAAATGAATAAATAAACAGATAGATAAATTCATTTATCTGTATTTGTACATACTTATTATATAAAAGAACGTCAGGTATCCAAATCTGATCGCTAGGTATGTGCAATTTTTTAATGTTATTCCATTTACGAGGGTCCCAAGCCAGCTTATAATCGACCCATTGCTGAAAAACAATTTGCATTTTTACATGCGCGATTATAATAAAAAACATAATAGCGATTATAATAAAAAAACAAAAGTAATGATAGTAAAAAATAACGATAAATCTATTACCATTTCAAGCCACAAATTAGTAGTCAAGACTTGATTCACTTCATCCTGTAACCTTATCAACTGATTAGCTGATTAATTGAGCGTTTTAAAATGTCTTTTAAGAATGAATTCAAATGATTTATGAGACGGATAATGAAAAATGTGAAGTGTCCTTATTTAACCAAGGTCAGAAAATAACAAAATTTGATTGATGTAATGATAGAAAGTGCATCATATTATAGATAGATCGGCACACAGATCAACCATAATATCAAAAAACATTATATTATGTTATATACATGATCTGATCAACTAATAGCAGTTATATGAAGGCTTTTCAGTCAATATATGATCTGAATTAAAGTTGCCTCAATAAACATATGCCTAGAAAGTACATCTCTGATAACAAAACGACCTCATTTTTCGGAGTGCGTAAACAAATCTGAAATGACACACTGTCCCATATATCTTGGATAATGCCCTCCTTCCACCAACCGTTCCCCAATTATAAATTTAAGAACACCTCAGTTATCCATTAGTTTTAAAGTGTTATATGCATTCACTGTTTCAAGTGTCATTATTACGTTATCCGACAACTTTTTTGAACTTTCGTACGATCGATTCGTAAAATATGAATCCATTTGTTAAATTTGTTGAAGCATTCACAGATAAACGTCATATTGCTTTAGTTGAAGGCTACTTCATTTCATTTGTCTCATGAAGTGGTAATTTACTTGCTGAGTGAATATTTGGGATTGTCGGGCGGTAATTGAGGGTTTGAAGGTCTTGTCGGTAAATTTGAATTTTTTATCGCTGACCAATGTTTTCGCATTGTGTTTCATTGTAAATACTGATTGTGAGATTCATATTTTTCTGAAATTAATAAATAAAGGTCTAAAAATACTTGTTTCAGTCCAGAAAATTAATTTCTTTCGCGTCAATGAGGATTTTCTGGATCGATTTTCGATTTGCTGCTTACGTTATGCGTGGAACTAGTAGATTTTTGTAGTGGGGAGAGGGGGTGGCCTGATGACCTCCCAGACCATCGAGTGGTTAATGCAGACTCCAAGAGTGAAAAGCACTGGTTTAGACCATTCATATTTGAAATGATATTCCATTTTTAGAGCATCCTTGATTGTGTCTAGTCTTGTCATATAGCATATCAATGTCGTTATTTCTATTCACTGCTCTCACATATTCGCGTAGCTCTAAATGAGTAGACAAATGAATTGCCTCTTCAGACTGTTACATGGAAATCTTGATTGTAAGTCTAAATCGATGATTGTTTCGTTCAAGAATGAAATGATGCGTACATTTGGTTGTAGGCATTATTAAACATGATATTAGGTTCACGATATAACAATGACGGTGATGATCATACTCATGAGAATAACAGTAATGATAATAGATAATGGATGATCAATCGAGCAAATTTTACACTCGACTGACTGTGCTAACAGCAACACTGAGTTCGTTGAGTGTTGCTTCGCTAATGATTGCAATACCAACAATTTATTTCAAGGCGGATTATGAACGTGCCTTCATCTCAGATAGATCTCAAAAATTCAAGGTTAATATTATCGTGATATCTTAATGAGCTATTAAATCACGCTCGAATGCAACTGTGTGTTTTTCATTGGCAAATTTCTGCTGGGAGTACATTTGATGATGCCAGAAGGCGGAATTAAAGAAGTTGGCATGTCACAATTGAGCATTTGTTCGTTTTTGTATGATGCTCTTTCAAATCATTTGTTTGATACCGTTTAGTGAAAGAGCAGCTTTGATGTAATGCACTTGTCATCAGATTGATTGAGAAGGGGAGGGGTGGTAGATAATGACGGTTACTTGGATGAAAGGTGAGACAAGATTTCGAGAGCATCAGAAGTTCATAATAAGAGGATCAATCAAACAGACTGAAACGAACGAGCTATGGCAACGTATGACAACGTTAAGCAAGCCTCGATCAACAACATATCGCATCCAAAGGTCACCGTGGTCGAGAGTGACCTGTCAAGGATGTACTGCTCTCAGGTAATTATATCTAATCTTATCATATGCCCGAAGCTTCAAATCAAATGTAAATGCGTTCAGTTGCCCGATGGGTCCACCAGGTTTGAGTGGACGTGCAGGAGAAGATGGTACTCCAGGCACTGCTGGTAATCCCGGACCGGCTGGAGAGGACGGCTTCGATGTGGAACTGGCTCCTGAGGATGATCTGCCTTGTGTCATTTGTCCTGCTGGCCCACCTGGACAACGGTTGGATATACCCATTATTATGAATGTGTGCAGTGGTATAATAATAACAATAACGATAATAACAATAACAGTGATAATAAGTATGCAATAATAAATAATGTTTTTCAGTGGATTACAAGGGGAACGAGGTGAGACAGGCAGTAAAGGGATGAGAGGGCCAGCAGGTACACCAGGTTTGATGGGGGTTGATGGTCCTCCTGGATTACCGGGTGCTCCGGGGCCTATCGGTCCGAAAGGACCTCGAGGGGTTCGTGGCCCAAGGGGTGACGTTGCTATCGCAGGAGTGGGCATCAAAGGTCCCCGAGGACCTCCTGGACCTAGCGGCCCCAAGGGTCCAACTGGACCTCGCGGCAAGCCTGCCAAGATAGCTGGATTCGCTGGTAAACCTGGGCCGATCGGCCCCACTGGACCACCTGGAGAGCCGGGTAAACGAGGCGAAGATGGACCATGGGGCCCTCCTGGAGAACCTGGTTCGTTTATTTATTCATTAACTTAGTTGGGAGTTTAATGGGAGCGATTACTTGACTGATTACGTGATTACTTGATTAATTTACATGAATGAATAAGATGGATAGGTATCACTGATATGATTAATTTAAAGGAATGCCCGCATCCTACTGTCCATCAGATTGCGGTGTCTCGCAGATACTAGCACCAGCATATGTTGACGAAGAACCAGTGAATTGAATACAAATGAAAAACCAACCACATCAATGATTCGAATCAAAGACGCACCAAATTTCACCTTAACCGCACTACTCGCGTTCCTTACTGGCCGCACGTTCTTGTTATAATAATATAACAGATCTTCATACAACTGATCTGCATATCGACTACTTTCTGCTTCATCTGTTATATCATTGATTTTATCATTATTACGGTTGTTTTTATTATTGTTCAATAATATTATGTATAGTCATGATTGCAAACATCACTATTACTATTACTGTTACTATTAGTCAATTGATGGTACCCCAGGCACTGCTGGCATTATTATTATTGTTATTATTGTTATTATTATTAATGTTATTATTATTACTATTATTATTGGCATTAATATTATCATACGTTATTATTACTTACGTTGGTATTAAAAGTTATTATATATCATTACAAATGGTATTGTTACTGTTATCATTGTCATTTCTTGAATTATTCAACGATGATAAGTGTTATCAAATAACAATATTATGAGATAGGTGAACGTATGCATAATTAACTAAATTAATCGAAAATCATTCATTTAAGACGTCAGACGTCTCTGACATATATAAGACATCTCTAAATGAATTAGGCAGAATTTGTAACGCGTGTGTTTTTCGGGCGTTTTTCAGTTTTAAGTGTAAGCTTGAAACCAAAATCGAGATTGAACATGAGTGAATATAATGCGTTACGAACTGACCCTTACCGATAAATGTGGCGAATTGGGCAAAAGGGACCACAAAGTAAAACCTAGTCCATAAGGAATAATTTCAGGAAACGCGATTAGTCGTCAGGCTTAGGCTATCTCATCAGCCAAACTGAACAGACCAATTGAAATCGCAACTCGAATAGCTAAATTAGAAGCTGTGTGCAGCCTGGGCGATATTGCCCATTAGTGCGTGAAAACGATGCATGGGCCAATGTGATCAAAGAATTAATTGGCTGTTTCCCGAATTTAGATTACAGCAGTGATTCTGGGTTATTGCACGCCAACTAGTGCTCAGTAAAATAACTGTTTTAATGTCACATCTGGATGTGAGGGATATCTTTGGATGAAGGAAACGTTCCTTGACGAACATGAATCATTTTTTGCTGTTGCGCATATTATCATATTTTTTGTCGCATCATCCCGATGACCACATTCAACAATACATAATCATAAATGACTCTTTTTAGTCTTTCTGGCCTTTCTAGGTGGCTGTTATATACTGCTGAATAGGGAAGAGAAGGTTGGCTGCACTGTCAGCAAAAACGGGCGATTTGCTCAAAAAGGTTGAGAATGGTTGGGCACATAATGGGAAGTAGCGGCATTGCGGCACGGTCGCCCAATTCGCAACAGTGTGTCCAGATTTTGTATACAAACATGCTCTATATAATGCAACACAACATACCGAAACGAATGAGAAATAGTGTTGAAGATATAAGTATCAAATGAATAATCATCAGCATTGATGTAGCGAATCACCGTCGGTTTTTACATATATACATACATCGATAAAGCCGCAGTTATCGATTATTCATACGCCGCACACCTGTGTTATCAGTCTTGTTTGCAAATGAATTCAGCAAGTCATATATCAGTCAGATCAGTGGTTCTGCCCGAATTGGTTTTATGACAGAGCTTGATCCTCTCCCCGTCCCCCATCTGTTCAAAGGTCATTCCTCTTCACGTTCAAAAACTTCGTAGTTATGAGTGACATGTTTAGAGGAAGTCGAAAATTGATTCATCGATCAAATTTGCTTGAAAGAATTTCTCACTGATATCAAAGGAGTCAGTTCTTCGTAATTAAAAAACCATTTTAAAGGCACTATTGAGTAGTACTCTAGGGGTATATTCGCCGTGAAAGTTGCACATGAAAAATATAATTTAATCTGCCAACCTCCCCATTGACATCCTTAAATCACTCCTCCTCCGCCCCTACCCCTCCTCCTCCTCCTTCTCCCGCAATATCTGCTCTTTGAGAACCACTGATCTGAACTGGCGTATTGTGAAACCCGTGTAATTTTTAATGGAGGATAGAGTTACGTCCTGAGGATCGGATAAATCCAAGAAAGGTGAAAATTTTCTCCTTATCATCAACGCTTTTGCTGCCATATGAAATGCTATATTTTATTTTCTGAACAAAAAATTAATATTTGAACTATAAAAAATTAGGTTATTTGCCAAAGCAGGTTACAAATGCCATTCGTTGTGGCATGGGATTGGTAGGTGAAAAAAACCCTCAATGCAGATCTAAAGAAATGAGAAAGAATCAATAAATGAAGTGGCGATAGCATGCGAAAATGCATGAATAAAGATTTGAATAAGTAACTTCAATAAAATAACACCTTCAACTACTGCCCGAGCACTAACTACTGCGTTTGATGTGTAAGAAAGTTACGACAATAGAACGAGATTGTGGATGAACATTGTTCCTATCAATCGTGCTCGTGCAACAGCTGTTCAATTAACACATCGAATCGCACATCCAAGCATTTTTCTTCATTCTTTATTTCTCAGTGCATTCATCTTCATTCCACACATCCATCCATCCATCCATATTTCAATCTCATTTCATTTCATATGTCAATTCATCAAACAACAAATCTGGTATGCATCATTTAACGTAGTTATCACGCAGTAATAGGCATTTACTATAAATCACTTCACAGAACCAATAAGAAATGTGCTGATGAGGCGCAGTGTTTAGTTTGTTTAATATTCGAATGCATTCATTAGAAAACCAAAATGTTCCAATGAATTTTATTTTACTAATGTTAGTGTTAATGCATTCGAAGTCACTCATCAAGTCGACATCGATTTTGGATTAATTCATGAGATTTGGCGACGAAATTTTATTTCTTCACAAATCCGTCTGCACTTAATCAACACAATATGAAGTATCGCCATTAATAATGTTTCGTTATGCGGTTCGTGCTTGATGCATTTCGACGTTATCATCATTATTATCGTCGTCTTCTTCAATTTTACTCTTTCCGCATTATCATTATTATTATTACTGTCACTATAATTTTGCATAAATCTCAACATTAAAGTGGAACCCAAAAACTAACCAAAAATGATGAATCAATCGCAAATGACTGAATGTAGACGCGAACATACTTAGACAAAGTTGAAGTGTGCACTCAATTGAATCGACGATAAATTCGGGACTGAATGAAATGCTGATGTGAGATGAATGCGAATAAAACGAATGGAAATTCTTTCATAAACCAGAGCATTCGTTGTCAGCAATACGAGCGGATTAGTAGCATGCAATGCTGGTGTTTATGTGTTAATCAACGCGTGCGCTCCGCAATGGCCGAGGGCCTAGGAGAGGAGGGAGGGGGAAGTCAGTAATTCGGACACCAAGAGAGACAGAGGCAATAAGAGGGACAGAGGCATTCGAACCCCCTTGCGGATCACTATTTCAGTCATTTATTGAAATCATAAAATGCGATATAAACAAATCACTAGCATCAATTGATCGAATTCATTTTAGATTTTAAAAGTGTTAAACAACAACCAGCTCGGTCCTACCTACTTTTGTTGCTGACTAAATTTGGGAAGTGACAGACTTTACGCTGAGCGGCCATCGACTATCAACCTACTAATCACTGGTCATCTATGAAGATCCGTCTGATCTTTCCGACCTTCGGTCATGGTCACTGAAATTTTGTCGGTCGCTAATTTCTGGTGAGCGATTTCGTTTCGGCCGATTTCGGCTACTCGTCATCAACCTGATCTAACTCAATTTCTCTTTTCCCCAGACGTTATCCATTATCATTTACACTATCGCAGAAACCTCTCCAACAAACTTTATTGTTGTTCTCCATTCCATTTTAATACATATTTGCAAATGAACCATCAGCAATAACAAATATATCAAAACCACTATTACGCGAATAAACTGAGATGCAATGAAATAATTCATATCCATATACACCGATCAATTTTCAATACAATATAAAATTATTACCGACTGCACATTGTATCAATAATGTATCAAATTGTACGCAATAATGATATCAATAATAATAAATTAAAGAACTACAATAATAATAAAAATAATGATAAAAACGATAAACAATTGCAATTTAATACAACGAAATATAATAATGCATTCACAGCTATCGGAACAAATCACAGATGCGCAATGGATACAGAACTGAATAAATAAGTAAACAATAAATACAAATTACTTCTTAACACTCTTACGCTTTTTGAGCTGTCGACTGGGATGGTCCGTAACGGAGAAAGGGTTTGAGTCGTCGTTTAGTGAATGCTGTTGTTCGTTGCTATTGTCCACTGATACGACTGACGTCTTTTGTTGTTTAATTTATCATTACTTTGACATGACAACAGTTTATGGGAATGTACAAAACGTTTGCAATAATCGAATATCGATGCGATCGGAAACGAAAACGGGAATTCGAACTCGTTCGCCACCCTTCCTTGACCACCAGCCTCGAAAAACCTTAATGTCGACCATTTATTAACACCATATTTCCAATAATGATAATAACAATAACAGTAATAATAACAACAATAAAATAATAATAAGAACTGACCATCCTAAAGGGAACCAAATTCTGATTCGCTGGTCACTTGAAGTCGAATTAAAATGGTTATAAGCGAAGGTGTGATAATAAAGGAACATCCTCGACGAGATATAGAAAGCGATGAACACATCAATACTGTAGTGTTCATGTCCAGCCAATATAAAAAATATTCCGAACAGATTCATCACCCACGTCATCGTGTGCAGACCGTGCCACGAGTCTGGTGTATCTGAATTCATCACTACTACTGTACGTTAATGTAATCGCTGCTACTACCATTACCATAGAGTCAAAGTATTAGAGTGATTTCGGAAAAAGTCTTAATCGTCGGGTAAGCCGTGGTCTAATGATATTCTAGTAAATTAACTGTTAATGATAAACGCACATTCAGTGATGAAATGATTCAATAAAGTCACAGCAGTGGTATGTCCACTGAACATATAATCACCGCAAGTTCTCACTCCTTGAATCGACATTCCCAGTTTTGACCAGATGTGATACGCTTCAGATAACTTGGCTGACAGTGCTCCGTAACTCTTCAATATTCACCATTTTACTAGTAATACTCATGACAATGCCAGTAATAAACAAACCTTTTTCCAAAGGTTTGTTTATTGCTGGTATTATTATAATAATTTCATGAAGACAAATGATTCCCAACGCTGCAATCGTTAGTTGCGGGGAAAGAAGAATGCTAAAGAAGGAAGAATGTAATATTGGTGATATCAGTGATATTGGTAATAACGGAGAGGCATAAACTCATAATGAGTTGGATTCGCTGATTAAATAAACAAACCTTTGCAGAGCATTCCAGATGAACACCAGGTACAGACAGAGATGTGATCAACATTGTGACACACCGCAATAAAAACACCGTCCCAACCAATGAAAACATTCGTCGCATTACCACTATTCTAAATCATCATTACCATTAACACAAAACAATCAATAAATACAACTTACCTGTGTTTATGGAAGAACAGAATAATAAACCAAATACTCGACAATACAACTCCAATTAATTCACAAACTTCGAATGCCCACGGTATCAACGGTAAATTGTCGAGCACTATATCCGGCAAAGGTGGATATGTCTTCATATCTGCAATAATAATGCTAGCAATAACGATCATTCTACAATACTTGTTCAACGAATATAATCAGCAATACATGAACAATAATAATAACAAGCCTGGAACTCGATCGTGCACGAGAACCATAACAAATGCAGACGTAAGCAACGAGAATGTGCAATAACAAAATGCAATCGCCAACTTTATTAATGATTTATTCTTCGTATCCGCGCTTTCAACCTGTCATTGATACAAAGTTATAATGATGCTAATAATACTGACAATAATATTACTATAACCATAAAGTGTTATATTAACAATAATAAATAATATTAAAGTAGTGATAATAATGAACCTGACGTATCAAATGCTCCCTGGTCAAAACCTGGATCAGTCTTGTTTCACCACTAGCGTTCTCTCTCGATGAGAGGTTCATACCCGAAGTTTCACTTAATTCGATTGATGTTACTCCATAATAACAGATATTTTTTACCTAATATTAATTGTCGAAAGATATGATTCGTAAATATTTCTGAGTTTAATAAAATCCTTTTGAAAACAAAGATACAAACGTTGGTTCTGTGTACATTCCGTGATTGACATTCATAATCGGTACAAAACCATCTTGATGATCAGCACAAAGCGTTGAAGCATTACTATTTTCGTTGACATCGTTTGCATATGGTAAATGAACACGACTGCTTAGATGACACGACGATGAGCATGTCGATAAATTTGACTGAATTATTTTAGAGTATTATTGGGATTGTTTTTTGTAAATTCGATAGAATTCTGGACACAAAGGCAAAGTGGAGTTGAAGCCCTCATTCACTCCTGATTGCCAATTTTTTCTCTCATGCTGCTCAATCTCCCAAAGTTTCCCTCCTACACCGTCACATCCAGTCCTGTCACAGGGCACCCAAATTCCACTCTCGAAGCCTTTACCTCTCTCGAGCATCCTTTTTCCTCCCAGTGTGCTCCTATCCCTTCTAAGGCACCCAATTCCCTCTGAGGAAAATGCCATCTATATCGAAGGGCCCCATTAACTCTCGAACAACTCCCTCCAGAGAGCGACGTGAAATTAAACTGACCTTCGAATTAGAGCAGTGGATAAAAGATTCATTTCGAAGTGAAGAAATAGCGTTTGATAAATGTTTAATATCACCAAGGCATTGCATTTCAACTGGTTTCTCACGTAGATCACGTTCTGTTAGTGTTAGTAATGTTGCACCATCGATCTCAATTATTGTATGATTGTTATTGATCAATAAAATCATATCAAAACATGACACCATTTAGGTAATGATAATAATAAGGACACTAACAGATGCAACGATAATAATAAAAGAAACCTTATGCTCAAATGCGATCCAATTAGCGTAATGCTCAAAGCCAATCGATGTTAACCACTTAGCAACATCATTATAAGACCACTGCTCAACCGACATCTTCATTATCAATGAGTTGTCATTGTCGAATGCTTTTTCATTTATTTGCTTTCGTTTCACATTATTATTATTAGCATTATTATTACTGTTATAATGATTATTATTAGTATTAGTATTATAATTCAGTGACGACGATGACTGTTCAGCACTTGCTGTCATCTGCAAACGAATATCATTTTACCATTCATCTATGACACACCTCCCCACATGATCAGAAGTGAAATTTTGAACTGAATGTAATCGAAAATTGAATTTTTCAATTCAATTCAATGGTTATAGCTTCAGGAGTTTTTGTTGGTAGGTCGGCCATATGCCACTCAAGATGCCAATATGTCTGCGCTCTAATCTCGCATGGAATAAAAGTATGTGCTACTAACACTGTGAATATATCATCAGACACCGAGAATACTTCACTGTTTTAGAGTGGATTTTATCAGACCTTAGTGACTGACCGATATATAAGAATTTTGAAAGGCGTGAGAGGCTCCGGCTGGTATACTGTTACAGGAAGGATGCTTTGGATATCAAGTGATGGACGTAAGAGAAGATTACAAAAAATGAAAGGAAAACCAACATGCGCCATTAGATAACTTGTAGATAATTGAGTTCTCGATCAAAAACCGTTCTCACTTGGCGAACTTTCTTAAGAAGTCAAGCCACCGAAGAAGGCAATGTCATGAAGCAATGCGCATTCACAGTAGATTGAACGATTGTTGACGGACACAGAATTAGAATGTTGCAAACGTCTCCATCTGAAAACGTTTCTGGTTCGCATCAAATGTTCACAAGAAATGCCGCGGATCGATGCGCATAGTGCATTCATCCATGTCTGATGCACACCTCAATTCTGCATAAACACATTCGTCTTTCTTCAACATTCTCGAATGTTGCGATGCATATTTCGATTGGGCATTTTTTTTTGACTGGAAAATCACAGAAATCTGCGTAACAGATTCCATTTCCTCAGAACAGTAAATATTTTTTGAAAGCCGAGATTCCTCTCCACCCAACAGTGCCAAAAAACCCTCATGTAGATTGGCAACTCTGAGAAGCAGGGTCTCAAATATTGTAATGTACCATGACAATACCTATTTCTAGTGACATGGCACCTGACCGACTGTTAGTCGAAATACCGACATTCGAATTTCGATCGAACAATTCCGACTGTCGGTCGGGATTCCAACTATTGCAATGATGAAATCTCAGCTCGGTCGGAATGAAATTTCGCTCGGATGTCCCCACTATTTAGTTTAGTGGCATGACTTCTGAAAAAAAACTTACTCAAAGCTTGCCAACTGAAAACGCTTTCTTAAATCGATTTTAATCCTCTGTCAAATGTGCACGTTCCCCAGCCAATTTGCTTTTTGTGGCTCAAAAATCTCAGTGAATACGGCTTAGATATTTGAATGCATGGACAACTGTGTAATCAGTGACGCAGAGCATAGTCAATGGCAAAAAGGCTAATCACCATTTATTAGTGTTATTTTAGAGTGCGGAAAAGTTGCCACTTCGATAACACTTCGAATTTTCGCTCAATGCCCACTTTGATACGGTATTCGTGCTGACATCAATTTAGAATGGATTCTCGATATACTTATCTTCGTCCAAAACTTTGCCGGATCTTTACTCTGATTCGCACAGGCGACAGCACCTTGATTAATCGAGATTCGAAATACAAGAAGCAATATTTTTTGCTGAATCTTCCATCTGGATATGACTGATGCTAACGAACAGTTAGTTATTTATCAATTTTCAATGTGAAATCCCTTTCAATTTCAGTTCCAACACTTTTACTCATTGCATTTTAATTTAATTCTAATTTTGAGTAGTAAAATTACTTTCGTCATTAAGAAAATCACTAAGTTTGCGTTTAGACGTTGTTCTATTCGACTCAGCTTTGGAAATAATTATGTAGCCCGAAATGATAGATGGAAGCTGAGTGAGGTTGTGACTGCATGACCTTTGTAAAATTTCACCGAATCGTAACTGTTCGAATTAAATTTAAAAAGTTTATCTGAGCTGGTATTCAGGCAGAATTATGTGAACAACAGTGGTGCAACTGCTGCTGTGCCTTCCGGCGCCCAAGCCGGCTTGGACCAGGAGGGTCTTATCGAGGTTTGTTTTTATGATTTGCTTGTTGATTTTGTGGTTTGATTGTGGTGATGATGGAATATAAGTGGTGCTAATTCAGGGTAATTGGGATCAAGTTTGTGAAAGCTTTGATGATATGAATCTAAAAGAGAATCTTCTTCGTGGTGTTTATGCATTTGGTTTTGAAAAGCCGTCTGCTATACAACAACGTGCAATCGTGCCGTGTTGTATGAAACGTGACGTGATCGCGCAAGCTCAGTCTGGAACTGGCAAAACCGCAACATTCTCGGTGTCTGTTCTTCAAAACATCGACGAGTCATTAGCTGAGGTTCAGGCACTTATTATGGCACCAACACGTGAATTGGCTCAACAGGTACTGAAACGTTATTTGTTCATACTAAAGAGCGATGATGATATGATTTGCCCTCTCGTACGTACGATTAGATCCCGTACAAAAATGGCGATCCAAATAATCTGAGCTCAATGAAATGGATGTCAGTCAAGCAGCATCAATGATCACGCTCAGAGCACTGATAATTAAAATGTTTATTAAAGATTCAAAAAGTGATGGTATCGTTGGGTGAGTATATGGGTGTAAAATGCCACGCATGTATCGGTGGTACGAATGTGCGAGATGATCAGCGCAAGCTTGAATCTGGTGTTCATATTGTAGTTGGTACACCAGGACGTGTGAATGACATGATTAAGAGACAGTCGCTTCAAACGTCCGCCATCAAAATGTTCGTGTTGGATGAAGCCGATGAAATGCTTTCGCGTGGTTTCAAAGATCAAATTTATGAGGTGTTCAAGTGCATGCCCAATGACGTTCAGGTATTTTTTTCGTAAATTATCGATTTATTGACGGGTATTGAACGGTACTGTTTGAAGGTAGTGTTGTTATCAGCAACAATGCCAGCAGAAGTATTGGAAGTGACAAATCGATTCATGAACGACCCGGTTAGGATTTTGGTGAAGAAAGAGGAATTGACGCTTGAGGGTATTCGTCAGTTTTATATCAATGTGGAGAAGGAGGTATTATTAGCTTTTGTTAGGCTGTTATCCTTACATTATATGAATATTGCAACTAATGATGCTTACAGGAGTGGAAATTTGAGACATTGTGTGATCTATATCAAACAGTGAATGTCACTCAAGCAGTCATATTCTGCAACACTCGCAGGAAGGTGGATTATCTGGCGACGCAGATGACTAAAGAGAATTACACAGTCTCATGTATGGTAAGTTTTTATTGTTCAATATCCTTATTGTATGTAATACAATAAATATTGAAGCACGGAGACATGGAGCAGTCAGAGCGTGACCTGATTATGCGCGAATTTCGATCGGGTTCATCTCGTGTTCTGATCACCACTGATCTGCTGGCACGTGGTATCGATGTACAACAAGTCTCTTTGGTCATCAACTACGATCTTCCGAGCAATCGTGAAAACTACATCCATCGGTACGTCTATTATTGTTTTTGTTGATAATGCTTTTGGCACTATTATTATATGTGGTATGATAACATAACAATAATTAAGTATCGGACGTTCGGGTCGTTTCGGTCGAAAGGGTGTTGCGATCAATTTTATAACAGAGCAAGATACGAGACAGTTGAAGGATATCGAGAGCTTTTATAACACTCAAATAGAGGAGATGCCGATGGATATTGCGAATCTTCTTTAATGATTTTTGTTTGATGAATGTGAATCAATCAGTTACTTGTGAATCGTTGTTGTGTTGGTGATGAGTTGAGTTCGTTTTGATGTATTATTCTATCGATTGATTGCTTGCTTCGAGTGGAGAAATAAATAAATAAATTTGTTGGTTGGATGGATGCTTTTAGTTTGTTCTTTTATTTTGTGAGAATGCTGCACTTAATGCTAAAATTGCTTGGTATCATTATTTAAGCATGCCATTCTCTGCGCCTCTCGCAGCCGATCATCGTTTACATTCAAACGAGTGATTGATTAATTGGTTGCTTGTTGCGCTTGATCGATTCATTATCACATTCACTATGTGGTAACTTAATCCGGTTATTTCATCTTGAAATGTTTTTTGACGAGGTGTGTGCAGTTCTCGTCGATACTCTGTGGTTTCTGTTAATCGTTGGTTTAGGTTGCATTCTGGGTTGGTGTCATGGAGTGATGCGATACACTATTGTTTTATTATTATCGTTATTGTTATCATTACTCTTGCGATTGTTATTATCATCATTAAAACTATTGTCATTACGGATAGCCCGTTCTTTTTTATTCAGTAACATCAGTCGAAGTATTTTATAATCCGTCTCTCGTTAATCGCTTCATTTCAGTGAATTGTCTCTTCCCAGATCTTTTCAATGAGTGTTTTGGCTGTTTCATAAGCGTTCATATTTATCGATTCATGGTGATTGTTGGATTTAGTTCATGGTTTTGAGTATTATTTTGTTTTGTTAAGACCATAAACAAAATTTTATTGTTTGTTCATGGTTCATTCTATTGTTTATGACAATAATAATGATTCACTGATAGTTGCGTGTTGCATTATAAAGGTGATTCGGCACTCTTCTAGTTTAACTGTCATCTGTCGTATTTTGAGCAAAAATTTTTCAAAGTCTGAAAGAGAAGGCTCGCTCACATCACTTTTCTCTCTGCTTTCATCACGAACATCTCATGTATCATATCCGTCTAACGGTTGAGAGGTTTCCATCAATGGAGAGGCAGAGAGCACGACAAATTCAAGACACTATGAGCACTATACAATGCAACAGAATTGTTAGTGATCATAATGAATGTCTCAATACGATTGATTGCAAATGATCGCAATGCTTCACTCACTTAAATTTTAAGGATTACAGTAATCGGGTATTCAGCGAGACATGAGAAGAGAGCACGGAAGCACCGTGGGGTTGGGTACACTGGTTGACTGGATAAATTTTTTTCGAGAGGTTACGGTACAATACTATATTGATCATCCAGTGCGTATTGGTGGGCCTGGTCGTGTAGTTGAGATAGACGAGACAGTGTTAACTCTTCGAAAGTCTAATGTTGGGAAGCAGATAGCAGCAATGTACCCCATATGATAGGGGGCTAGAACAGCATAACTTAAACCCAACGGCCTCCTTTAGGGCCAAGAAATAACTTAAACCCAACGGCCCCTTTAGAGCCAAGAAATAACTTAAACCCAACGGCCCCTTTAGAGCCAAGAAATAACTTAAACCCAACGGCCCCCTTTTAGGGCCAAGAAATAACTTAAACCCAACGGCCTCCTTTAAGGCCAAGAAATAACTTAAACCCAACAGCCCCTTTTAGGGCCAAGAAATAACTTAAACCCAACGGCCTCCTTTAAGGCCAAGAAATAACTTAAACCCAACGGCCCTCTTTAAGGCCACCAAAATCATAAACCAAACTTAATGTCACAGTTTCAACGATGGTTCCATTCACTGTTATATTTGACGTCTTTAATATGTGTAGCTAATTGTAAGTGATGGATTCATCATAGGAAATGCTGTACCTAATTGTCAGTAGACACGTAATGAAAAGGCAATACCACATAGGTAGGAGAGGGAATGGGACAAAATACAACAAATGAAAGATGCGGTGTAATCAATGGATGCAGACAGCGACCTTCAAATGAGAGATCTTGGACGTGGAAAAATTTTTGCTGAAAATGCGAGAGGTTACAGTTAAGAGCACCCGAAATCTCATCTCCGACTTTCCCAATTGCAGGCCTTTTTCCCTACCCGCAACACACCACAAAATGAGGAATATGCAATATCAGTGCACAGATGCTGAATTTGCTAGTTATGAGAGAAATTATGAAGAAAAGATTAGAGCGGGTTTATTGTTACTTGGACGTCGAGTGGTTGTTCTGTCAATCGCTGCGAGCGATCGGCGGAATATTTATATTGCTGGAGTTATGATTGTTTGTTGGATCGATGTTTGGCTACGATTAATTATGCAAAATATTCGTGGCAGCTAATTATTTACTCGGTTGTGTTCGGTTGGCCTGCTCGCCTGGCCAGCGGGGTGGCGTAAATTGAGGCTAAAACAATGCGCACGGAAACGCGAGCATTGTGGCCAGCAACGTTATGAACGTTTGATAGCCTGGCCAATCCAGGTAATCCAGATTAGAGCAGTTGAAAGTGGATATTGAGATGTACGGGAATATGAGTGATTTACGAATTATAACATTTTATCCGTTCGTCTCCCGCATGCACTAATAATTGATCTGACCTTTTGTGAACTGGCATCGTTTGCTTTCGAATCGTCTCGTCATCATTTAAAGCATTGCAGAAAACCAACTGACAAAAATGCAGTCATCCAGCACAGGTCTGAAGCAGAATCAGCTGAAGGAGATAAATAGAACGGTGGTCACTCGCCACTAGACGGATTCATTGACCATCAACAGCTTTAGCACAACCTAGTCGAAGTGAAACCGATCTGCTCTTCTACCGTATTAATAATTATTGCAAGTGCAAGTGTGTTGGAGGCGAAGTACCCGTCAAAATACCATTGCATTCATTTCAGAGACCTGTCTTGTCAACAGTCATAAATCGCCTAATTCGCAACTGTCAATTGCCAACTGTCAATAAACAAGAGGAATTGCTTGAGACCCTCACATTTCATGATCTAATCTGTATATGGATATTTCCATTAAAAATATCTCTCTCCATCAACTGCTGTAATCTACTTTTCATAACTTTTCCCATAAACATTCTCTCTAACTCGCGAATTCGCTATCGGCACACTGCTCTTTTTGCACATTTCGATTACATGCATTGTGTTACGAGAACGAAAAACGCCGTCCTCATTTCTTCAGTGATGATGGCGTAAAAGTTGAAACGTTGCAAGTGAGCACGTATTATTGGCTGTGGTTTTTGCCTTTTCAAACTTGCAATCGAGAGTAATAATAATAATAATAACGATAATGACAGTCATGTGGGATCAACCACAGATTTAGGTATGATTATACAAGTGAATCAATGAAATATGATTGATTATGATGTATCATTAGAGCAATTAAAGATGATTTATATCATTTAAGTGAACGAAGAATTATTTTGACGAAAATTTTGATGAGATTGAGCAGTTTTGAAACGAGTTAATAAGACGCAAGTATGTGTGTATGTACGTACACAAAACGAACATTCGAAAGTGGCGTTGGAAAATTTTTTCTACTTCGATTTCTGAAATAACGTCCGATTATTGTGGTGTTCAGAAACCACTGCACGCAAAATTTTAGCCATTCATATGAAACGTATCATTGAAATGAGTGTTAATGGAGTTTTCGAATTTTTTTCGAGCACCAACTCAATTGACCGCCGTAATACTTCATATTAGATTTGTTAGCAGTCAAAGCGCATTCGGAGTTGCTCAACCTTATCGCAATGCAGAGATTATTTCCACTGGAATGATCACCTTCGTTGTTCTCGGTTCGTTGATCGCTTTTTTTCTGAATTATTCTATAGCATTTTTTGGTGGTACCAAGCAGAAATATCTCAGAAATGTTCGCTGAAGAAACCAAAAAACAAAGTTTCCATGTAAAATTCCGACTGAAAATACTGCAAGTGATCAGCTCACATGTTCGGCGATGCATTCAAGGCAGAGATGAAAATTTTAGAAAAGCGAGCGAGCACAAGGCACAACGAACAATTTTTTGTCTCAATGGTAACTGGATTGACTGGATTTATCCGCCAAGTCTGAGTGTATTGCACATATTTTTGACATCCGTTCAACAATATAAGCTGCTCTTTTGAAAATGACCGTTTTTGGCATTAAAAACATTTTTTCGTTGAGAAATTATTAAATAATTATGCTTCTATGAACATTCCTTTTCATTTCATCCTATATTCAATTTGTATTTGGCAAATCCAAAAAGTATACGTAATCCGGTCAGTGAGCAGTCGTTGTTATTAGTCTTAGAAAAGGGTATGATGCATAGACAAAGATAGATGGTGATGTATAGAAGTGATGAGTGCGACCTGAATATTCATTATTTGAATATTAGTAATAATAATAATGGATTGATTGAATAATTATTGAAGCATAAATGAAAGAGGAGGATGTAAGATGGGATGGGTTGGGTCGATTGCTGGGTGCATACATATTTATATTCAGTGAAATGGAATGGAACTAAGTTATGATATGTAATGGTATGATTGCGGTGATCTGAAATTTTGTTGATTCGAGTTCATTATTGGATCATATTATCGTTCGATAGAGTCATTCGCTTGTGACGACTGTTACGTGATCGTTTCTGCTTATTGTTAAGTGTTATATTTCCACTTTATTGCTCTATCGCTCTCATATTTATCTTATCGTCGATAGTAAATCATTTTGAACATGAAACTTTCAGCAGTTTGGAACTAATGATGTTTCTTGAGAAAATTCGAAAATTTTTTAAAATCCCCTCCTCTCCCGCGTTGTTCCCGTTTCCTGGGTTCCTATTATCGTTAAGAGTTTATTGAGGAGACCATAGAGCAATTGTGAGGTAGAATGCCGAAAACGAGACCAGGGATCTTGCAAAACGTAACCCATGTTGGATTCCATGGGTGACACGGTGGGAGTTCGCCACTGATTATCATAATCATTTCAGGCAAGGATTATTCATAGCTGTAACATATCATGACTGTAATACTGTTGAACATCTACACTCTCCTAATATTGTTTCATTTCTACACAACTGAAACTCGATGCGGTTTGTTTCCATCTGTTTTGCGAACGATTACATTCTTGTTTCGATGAGATTGCGACGAATTAGACTAAAGTTACAAAATGAGTCAATGCACGGATCAAAAAATACACTGCCTAGAATTCATCGAACTCTACTCACTTATTTGTGATCAACCAAGCATTTTGGACAATTGTGATAGAATTATGGAAATGACTGAATGAACACTGATTTGTTGAACCCCACTAAAATGCTCAAATTTCCATTGATTGGTAGGGGAGAAGAGACGAAACGATTAACTACATAAAGATCATCCAAATCCAAATAATCACATTGAATAACAACTGTTTCAGATGAACGAGTTGCACACGGATATTCGTCAGTGCTTGATGCTTTTAACAAGAAATACTTTCATGATCATAATAAATCCATCTTATTATCTAATAATACTAATATTATTCACAAAAATAATGATACTAATGGTTATCATAACCGAATATTTCTATTCTCAAACACCAACAAGCTGAGTGTTGCTAAGCGAGTATTATTAAATGGTGATAACAGAACGATTAATCGTCGATACCACGGTGACACTTCTAAATCAATTGATAATAATAATATTAATGCTGATAATAATGATAATCAGTATGAAACAAAGAATGTTTCTTTATCCCCACTGAGCTACCGGATAATCAACGTGATTCAACCACAACTCCTTGATCCTTCTGCGTATTCATCAGCTCAGTCCGAGTATATTCTCAGCAAAAATAGTTCCGCCAATAATAATGATGAAGACAACAATATTAATAATGCTACTAATAGTAATATTACTAGTAATGTTGATGGCAGAAACAAAAAATGTTTCGAATCGAAAAAAATCTTCTCAACGAACCGGAATGTGTCGGCTCAAACAAGAAATAAAACTAAGCGAACTGAGGCGAAACCAACCCGTCGTCACTATCACGCTCGTTATCATTTGCTGTCAACTAATCAGTCTGCGATAATCAATAATAATTCGTGGAATGATGATTTATTCGCTAATATTTTATTGATGCGACGCGATTTGAGAGCGTTGAGGAAGGACATAAACGATTTTAAGAATTTCATCGTCATTACCATCAGTGATTTGAACAACAGTCAAATTGTGCATGAGCAAAATGTTACTGATGTAGTCGAATCAACTTATTATTTTGATGGTGACGGAAAGGACGATGATAATGGATATGATGCTGATAACAATAATACTAACAGCAATAATAATAATAATAATAAATATAATGGTAGAGATACTGACAAAGATGGTGGTAATAATGGAACAATAAGAGTGTCGAATGATTTTGCAAATTTAACAGTCGAAACGGCACATAAGGTGTTTCCCATATATTTTCAATCCTCAGCAGAATCACTCAAATTCAGTCCATCCATATCTAATTCTATTCGTCGATCACAACCATCCAAAAACAACGCTAATAACAACGAACTGGTCGACAAAACAGCGGCAAAAACAGATTCCAAGCACAATCCTTTCATAATTTTAGCTGAAAGTAACGGACATTTTACGAGACGTGGCATATTGATTGCAATGAACAATGCTAGTGATAAGAAACAGTTCATTGCTAACGATATGCTAATGACTCATGGCCGTAATCAATCAGAATCACTTGAGAATGACAAATGGAATAAGATCAATTCGTCGCTACCATCCAAACACTCTCGATCGAATGATGAATTCGGGCTGTTGAATGGTTCTGAAACAACTGCATTCATGCAACATCCTCATGATCAAGTTCAACAGAAATTGATCAGTGGTGATGATGATCGTAACAATAGTAGTGATGATAACAGTAAGAGTGTATCAATGCCGGTGCTGTTACTTATAACCTCACTGAATACAACACCAGCACCAAGTTCAGTCATTCCACAAACCTTTGAACCAGTCCCAACTAAGTCTGATCTTAGTCCCGAACCTCCTCTGCCCATAAAACATAACTCAATCTCCAGCAAAACAACATCATCAGACATCATCTCATCAAACAATCAGTTGAGTACAACACTTCAACCGGATATTCTCCAAAGCACATTAGCGATAATACCGGTTACGTTAGCTGTCGAACGCTATACATATTCGCTTGTTGATTCCAATGAATCACTGATCAGTTACAATAATACTGACAATAAGCCATATTCTCCATCAAAACTAACCGCAGCTGATAGTGTCGGCAACGAAGATAGTAAGGAGAAAGGTTTATACGAATCTCAGTCTCAAACAACACCACAGCAATTACCACTGTGGCCAGATGTTTTGTTTCAAGGTGGATGAATAATTAACTCCGGTTTTTTAATTACTACTGTTGCTATAATAACATTATTGTTGTTAATATTGTTAATGTATATATGTATTCGATTTATTTGATATACATGCTTTATTTTGACACAATAAAATTTATGGCAACGTAACATTTTTCTACAATTCCTTGTTCAGTTAGACATTGAAAAAGTTTACGATACGATTACTTTCAACATTCTCCCACTAAAGTGAATTTACTCACAACAAATTAAAGAAAAAGCTGTCGCAAAATCTCTTTAGAAATGTGTGGCTAAATATTCGATAAGAGTATATTATCAAAACCGAGCACTTTGGATATGGGCATTTAGTGCTTGCAAAATATCGACGATTTTCTCAATAGCGAGATCGATATTAATAACTGTATCGTTTTTTAATACTGACGATACCGGTATTGAAAAGCAACTTTTGAGATACAGGAAGGTGACTTGTTCAACACGTTCTTTTTGAGACAATACGTTCAAAATTATTCACAAAACAATTTATATACCAAATCATTCACCGAAGCTCAAGAAATTCAGCAAAAAAACAACAACAACAATGGGTACGATTCATACTCCAGTGGTGATGGATTACCTGGATTACCTGGATTGGCCAGGCTATCAAACGTTTGTAACGTTGCTGGCCACAATGCTCGCGTTTCCGTTCGCACTGTTTTAGCCTTGATTGTAGCCACCCCGCTGGCTAGGCGAGCAGGCCAAGTGAGTACAACCGAGTATTTAATTAGTTGCCGTGAATACTTTGCACAATTAAACGTAGCCAAATATCAATCCAATAAATATTCATAAGTCTACAAAATAAGCATTCCGCCGATCGCTAACCGCGATCAACAAAACAACCGCTCGATGTGTAAGTAACAATGTAAATCGGTGATGGATATACTACCAAATTCACGTAAAATGACTTGTGATGTGAATACCGGAAATACCGACATCCCGAATCTCGAGATCGGTATCGCTTTTCTAATACCGGTATCCGGTATTAACGAGATCTCGTGCAAACACTAATCTCAAATAGCTCGGCGTCGCTCGTTTCAATGCAATGTATCACTATTGATCAATGCTATTGTACGTTACTATAGTGGCATTAGGAACACGATCTTCAAACTAACCATGTCCTCAGGTTTGCCCAATAATATGGCAATTTCTTCACGTCAATAGATTCCCCAGATTGTCTACTTTCAGAAATGTTATATGTCTCATTGAGCGATTTTGCTTACTTGAGAAGATATAGCCGATTTTCTGAACATATCTCAAGTAGCTCAGCATACATTACTATAGTAGCATTAGGAACACCATCTTCAAATTAACTATGTCCTCAGGTTTGCCCAGCTACCACCAATAAAACACAGCGAAGAATTCCCAATCTTCAAAAATTAGCAGACCGAATGATTTTTTTTTTTGCATTGTTGGTCTCATAATACAAGATTGTCATCCAGGATATTATAACGGCTTTATTTACGTACCCAAAGTTCTGTTCAAACGCTTTGAAGATTAAAATAAGCAGCACTTTGATGGGATATCGTCAGAGTTATCCTCATATGTGGATTAAGGCTCATTATGCACTATTCTTTGAATCTATTCTCCATGCATTCCACTTTTCACTATTATACATTTGTTTTGTAGCGCAAGAATGACCTTTAGCATCGAAGCAAATAATTGCGAACATGATAAATTTTACGGATAGATTTCTGCCCAACTTATCCCTATCCCAAGTGTACAATGCTTTTATTGGCATCCGTAACGTCCTCACTGAAATGCTTTCAATTCAACTTGGCTCAACATCCTGCTCAGAGTTAGAATTATGTCCCAGCTCGTGTTCAACTTCTAAGAAAGTTTCGTCAATACTTGGACCACATACAGAGCACTACTAGAATTCTTGTAGCTGTGATGAGAACCAATTACGCTTGTATGGTCCCTGTTGACGAGGCGGATGTTCATATGAAAAAATAGAAGCGATGCGTGACAACAGTTTGACGACTTTTATTTTAAAGCTTTCATCGAAATGTTTTTGCTTATCTCAATTTCATGGAGAGTAAATGGCACATATGACAGAGCTATTAATGTGAACTGTAACTTGACCTGAACTTTCGCTGATAACACAGACGATTTATACAACGTGAAGAGGAACTCCACCGTTTTGTCACTCTAGAATGTTATCTATTTTTCTCGTCAAACCCCATGCATACTTTTTTTCGTGTGGTTGTTAGTGTGAACACCGCATTGTGACTTATCTCTGTTCGATCCTAAAGATTGTTGATTCAACGCTTTTCCAACACAGCTTCCTGTTTTCACGGTCTTCTTGACTCCCCACTTCAAACGTCACATTTTCAGTGAAAATTTGGGCATCGATGACGGGGATGGAGACGGGATTGAATTATTTCCAGGAATTTTCTGTCCCCGTTTCCATGTCTACGACTTTTTTCGGGTTGGTCGTTTCCTGGGTCTCGTACTCGACTTTTTTCCTCTCCTAGTGTTTCCCATTCCAGCAACACACCACCACGAACAACACCTTCTCACGATAATCCAATTTCATTTAATTCGGGATGCACTTAGTTTTGAGCTGTTTTATGATGGGTGTGTGATGTCATTTGAATGACATGGCGGCAATATAACAGTTTTGAAAGACAAGCGGTAAAACATGCTGAACAAGTGAGAATGCGCGATTTTTTGCGGATGTTTTGGTTTTTTAGAGGGTTTTTCTTGATTTGGATGGAATTTCTGAAGCGTTATGTTCATGCTGGGGTTTGGGGTTTATTTCGAGTTTGTTCAGTCGCTTTCGGGTGCTTCAATATGCAGTTATCGTGTGCATGTTTATGTGGATGCGAACGAATACTTATCTTTATTATTATTATTATTATTATTATTATTATTATTATTATTATTATGAACTTTTCATATTTTGATTGAAGCTGTGGGTGAATTTTTGTGCGTGATTGTAATGCCATAATTCAGGAGTGCATACGGAAATGGCTGATGAAATTTTGGATACGGAGAAAGAAAAGGCACGAATCCGTGACTTTTTATCGACATTTTATTATGAAGACGATGCCGGCCGCAAAGTCTTCACGTACTCTGATCAAATAATGCACATCGCTGAAAGAGAACAGGTAGACGTTTGGCTTGTTTCACCGCTTTAGTTGACCTTTTCGGACGAAGTGATCTGCCAAAAAAAGTCATTTAAATGTGGTGCATTTAACTTGAACACCGAATTCACAAACTTATTCAGTAATAATATTCAAGGTTGGATTGTTTATAAATTTGGATGATATATATGAATTTGATGCGGGCTTGGTAGATGTGATCCGCGGAAACGCACAACGCTATCATCGTTTATTCAGTGATGTCGTTGAGGAGCTGATCCGAGACTATCTTGGTGATCGAATGGTGACTACACTTTCATTTACTAGTTTCATCTTATTCACCTTCCGCTTACTTACTTTATGACGTCTAAATAATTTTTGAGCCCCTGTACTTTTTTTTCCAATAGTTTAATATATTTTGAGCCACCTGTACGTGATGCTCTCGATGCATTCATATTCCAACGTGTCTATATGGATCGTCAACAGCAAAAAGAAGCCGCCGCAGACTCAACCCAAATGTCCCGCACAGGAAACGTTCGTAATAAGTATCCGCCTGAACTGATGAGGCGATTGTAAGTATCATTGCGAATATCATCGTTCCATCGCTTTTGTTAGAGAGTTGTGATCAGAATTGATCTAAGGCCACATAGGACTGTTCATGATTGCTTACATCTGACACTCATATTGCTTTATCAGTTTGATTTTATGGCAGTGACGTATCAGTTGGGTTGATTTTTGTGGTTGAACTTATAGTTTAAAGATGTTTGATCAAATGTTTGATTGAGAACTGTAATGTGAAGTAATGGAAAAATAGATGATAGAGACGTAGAATGTAATCGTTGTATTGTGAGAATTTCAGTGAAGTGGCCTTCAAGAGTCGCACGAATGAAAAACCGCTATCAGTTCGTGATATCAAAGCGGCTCAAGTTGGCAAATTAATAACCGTTCGCGGGGTGGTGATCCGAGCAACTGAAGTGAAACCAATGGCATCAGTGATCACATATACGTGTGATACTTGCGGCAGTGAAACTTATCAGCCGGTACGTTGCTAGATCAAGTCTTATTCGGAGTTGGTTTATTTTTATGGGCGAGAAGGTGGCGATGTTTTTGTGCAATCCCGGCCTTTTTCAGAAATGTTATACTCACTTTCGTTGTACTCACAAAAGTTCGAGGAAATATCGTTTCATTAAGATTTTTTATAATTTTGTTACGTTTATTAAGATTTTTAAAAAAATTAATAAAAATTTTAAAACTTTGCTTTCTGTTACGGAACGAATTTAGCGGAAGTTTTTTTATTGCATTAGTACTTTGGGATGTCTACTTTTTTCTAGGTATCAGGGCTTTCGTTTGTTCCGGCGGTGAATTGCCCCTCACGAGATTGTGTAGACTCGAAAGCACACGGTCGATTACTGATGCAAGTGCGAGGCTCAAAATTCGTCAAGTTTCAAGAACTGAGAATCCAAGAAATGGTCAGTTATTTATGCTGGGCTGTCGATACTTTGAGATGTCGTCATATTTCATTTATTGGTTGAAACTAAGGAAGTTTTTCACTAATTGTAAGGAAATGAGATTACACAAAATTAATGTGGATAGGAGTAAACGTGATGAATTGGAATTGTGGAATATGAATGGTTGTTTGAAAGTAAAACCATTAGACCTTAGTGGTGTCATTATTTAAGCATGAACAAGTGCCTGTTGGTAGTATTCCTCGATCGCTAACGATCAACGTTCACGGTGAAAACACCCGTTTATGTCAGCCTGGAGACGTGGTTAACGCTACTGGTGTGGTAATACCTTATGCGCATCCATCAATGAGAAATGCATCGTCGATGGCAAACGATGTACTCTTCGAGGCGTATCATATCGAGAACGTCAATGCGGTTGGTTATCACTCGAATGACTCGAATGTTCATTGTAATATGCATATGCTTTGTTTTAGGGATGTGAAGAGGCGATGTCAACCGAGGATGAGTTGACTGAGGAAGAGATCGAGTTGGTATCGCAGGATAATTTCTACGATATTCTCGCTTATAGTATAGCACCTGAGATATACGGTCATTTGGATGTGAAGAAGACTTTATTGTTGGCTTTGGTGGGCGGTGTTGATAAAACATCGAATGGAATGAAGATTCGAGGATGTATCAACATTTTGTTAATGGGTGATCCAGGAGTGGCTAAATCACAGTTGTTGTCTTATGTGGATCGTTTGGCAGTCAGATCGCAGTACACAACAGGTCGAGGCTCGTCAGGCGTTGGCCTGACTGCGGCCGTTATGAAAGATCCAATCAGTGGTGAGATGATCCTGGAGGGTGGAGCGTTGGTATTATCAGATCGAGGAATATGTTGTATCGATGAGTTTGACAAAATGTTAGATGCGGATAGGACGGCAATTCATGAGGTTTATCCTTTGTTGATTATAGGTGAATGTGATCATCAAAACAGCCAGGCTAATAAATGTTATTGAATTAAACGTTCAGGTAATGGAACAACAAACGATCTCAATAGCGAAAGCAGGTATAGTAACGACGCTGAATGCACGAGTCTCAATAATAGCTGCAGCAAATCCAGCGTTTGGTCGTTACAATGCAGCGAAAACGATCGAACAAAACGTCGACCTACCCGCTGCACTTTTATCCAGATTCGATCTTATCTGGCTGATTCAAGTTTGCGTTTCACCTTTTCAGTTTTGTTATTGCGTTTGATTATTGAAGTAAGTCGTAATCACCGTGAGTGTTGTCGGGTAGTTCACACACAGCCTGAACTGCATGAAAATTTTTGTGGTATCACTAGTTTTATGATAGTGATGTGGTAACGTAACGTGCAAGATGTAATATGATGCTGATACTGAAGGATAAACCGGATCGTGAAAGTGACAGAAGATTGGCTGAACACATAACGTATGTGCACATGAAAGGGCACGAACCTGAGAAGAAAGATATGAAGCCGTTGGACATGCAGTTGATTCGGTTTGTGTCATTATGTTACTTCAATGATTATTTCTTTTTTATGTTCCCTCTCACTTATAAAGAAGTTGTTTTCACATTGATCAGTATCTTATTTTGATATGTTTTTTGTGTCATTTGATTCATGTGTGATTGTAAAAGTGAATGTTGCAGACGTTACATATCAGTATGTAAACGGAAACAACCAATAGTTGAAGAGAAGCTGAAAGATCGTTTGGTTGAGATGTATATTGAACTGAGAAAAGATGCTCGTAACAATAAGGTTATTACTTTGTTTTGATTTCGTTATTACTTTGTTTTGATTATTTGATGTTATTTTAGAGCACTGAAAAGAGAAGAATTTTTGAATTGTTTCTTTATTGGGTGATGAATGATTTTTTGTGATCATGCATGATTTTGTGATTTACAAAATTATTACTTGATTTATCAGTCATGATGAGTTTGAAATAAAAAAGGTCGTTTAAGGATTCAATGTTCACTTCGCCTAGAAGTTTGTTGGCCATTATTCGAATGAGTACTGCATTGGCACGTCTGCGTTTATCTGATACCGTTCACGTTGGTGACATTGAGGAGGCAATTCGTCTTGTTGAGGTTTGTGGTTTATTTTCTGATTTGGATAATTGTTGCTGATGCGATGATATTTTCAGGTTTGTAAAGCTTCACTACGTCCAGAACCAAAACAATCGCGTCATCGCGTCTCACCGGTAGATATGGCCTTCTCGGTAATCAGAGACCTTTATCACGCGTCAAGTCAAGATCAGCATGCCGTTCCACTGCAAGATGCGTTCAATAAATGTGCATCAAAAGGCATTCATGATGATATCGTGCAACAGTGTATTGATACATATACAGCAAACGGCGTTTTTATGTTGGATCGTCAGAAAAGCATCATTTTCACAGTATCCTAACGCTGAATTTTCACTGTTCTCTTTGCTTGGGTCTCACTTTTTTCCCGTTACATTCCATCTATAGTTTGATTTTCCATTCATGCAAGCAGTTGTTGGTTTCGAACATTTCATAATTTGATTATAAAAATTGTTTTTGGTCATGTGAATTGTCTCATTTGGATGTAGTGAGTATTGTAGTGAGTCTTCCTCCTATCCGTTGCATGCTTGTATTGGAGGATAAGATCTTGAGGTGGTGCAACTTTTTTAATTGTGACTCTAAGAGAGTTTCTTGATGATTTCCTCGGTTCCCTAATGAATACATCTGTTTTTTACGAAACTGTGGACTATTCTTAAGTGAATTGTCATTGCTTATTTGATGTACTTCGCTAGAAGGGAACGACTAATATGATTTATGTTGTGTTGTTCGTATTTTGATATCATTTTTATAATTCATCATTTTCATTCTATCATAATATCTCATTTTTATGATTTCATCAATCTTCAATTCAGTTGAACCTTAATTTGAAGTTATGTCCTTGATCGATTTGATTATGAATGAATACATAATATCATCTTATGCCTTCTAACATTGACTCTAATTTGATTTGAAGTCGACTCGTATTTTCCGAATGATGTCTGAAGCTTATCATCGTCCCGATAATTTGCCGCTTTTCAGATTTCGTTTTTAATTATATCTGTTCTATCACCTAATACCACTTTTTGAAATCATTGACTTTCGCTTGTTTTAATATTCATTGCTCTTCTGAAACTGTTCATACCTCAAATAAAGTTTGGAGTGAATATCGAGCAGAAAGAATTCATATCGAATAGAAAGCATTGAGACTAGAGCATTGATGGGACGGAAGATCTAATGGAATTTCAGTTGGAGGTATTAAATTAGCCAAATAGATTTATTTCATCTAATCGTAAGTGTACTAACGCATATGGTCACTTAGTAACAGTCGTTCACCCAAAAACTCAATCTTATCCGCTTCGAAACTTTAGGGAATGTGCAGCAAATGCATAGTCACCATCGTACGAAAGTTTGCTGGTTGGATTGAGAATAAGATTCGAGTAGGTTTTATTGCTTTTTTGGTTGATCATTCATTAGTGACGGCATCAGACCGACGGTGAGTCGAAAAAATCAACAATTTTGGTCGAAATTCCGATATTCATACGCCGATCGGACAGTTTTTAAGGTCAACCGGAATTCTGGCTGTCGGAAAGTCAAAATATCAGTTCGGTAGGATTCCAACCGAACCATTTCAATACTACGTCGAAATTCCGAGCGTTGAAATAGCGAAAAGTCAAGTGGGTCATTAAATTTCGCTCAGATACGATCACTACTGTACAGCAACGAGCATTTTAATGATCAAAACTGACAACGGCAGGAGGTTTGAAAATGAAAAGCTGGATACGGCTAAAGTGATGTAGAGATTGATCAGTGGCCATACAGTGTACTGAAATGAGCGTTGCCGAGCAACTGAGAGACCTTCAAAAAAGCAGCTGTTTCTCTGAAGCTAAGCAAAATCTCCCAATAAGATATAGATTTTTCTAAAATTAGGGAATTAGGGGGATGTGATGCTGTGAAGAAACGATCATGCTACTCACCATCAAGCCTGAGAACAGCGATACTTTGAAGATGTTGACTCCGATGCTGCTAAAGTTGATACGGATTGATTAACAGCGATACGGTATATTCATCAGCAACACCATAATTTCTTGTCAGCATTGTATTTAGCAGATTCTCAGCATTCAGAAAATCATGTACATTGTCGATGGATATTGCCTGTTAAAGAGATTTAGCTGAATTTCTGATGATGTGTTAATCTACTTGAGACATTCTATGATAGCGAGAACTCTGCGCATTTGATCACCTTAGTGTGATAAATGACACGTTGTCTACCGAGTGAGATACCGTCAGAAAATCACTATTTCACTGAATGTAAGCAGAATCGCCCGACAATACGAATTCTTTTCGGGAAGTGGAGGATCTGGGAGCCACGTCTTGTTCTAAAGCAGAAGTGACGTTCTGGAAAATGAATGAAGAATTCCTGCAGTGATAAGGTGATCTAATGGTGCAGATCGTCTGAATATGACGTGTCGGCTGCATACATTTGATATCAAAAGGATGATCTAGATGAAATCTCGACTCTTATGCAAACTGTCCGTTAGGCAATGAGTCTTTAGCCAAATGTTCGTTAGGCAAAATGTCTTTAGGCAAATTGAGCGGTCACGGATATCATCACGTTAATATCTATCAAATACTCGCTCTTCAGCACCATCAGTTCAATGCTGACGACTCGCAATATTTATTAAGCACAATTATTAAAGATGACACGAAGCAACAAGAGTATTAATCTCTTCACAAGTAGCTTTCGGCAAGAATAACTTCGCAAGATTACAATTCTGCTTTACCCAGTCCGTTATTTTCCCGACTCGATATATTCCCGCGTAAAGTTTAACCTGTAATTGTGATTACTATTATTATTGCTGTTAATTTTATTGATTTTATTGTTATCACTATTAATAATATTATTTGTTTATTATTAGCATTGTTATCATTATCATTATTGTTATTATATTATGATTGCTATTATAAATAAGCATGTTTTCCAAAACGATATCAATGAAACTGTTAACAATATCATGATTTTTACCTTCGCACAATGTTGTGGTGATAAAATCAATGGCAGGTTGTTGTTGTTGGTCTTTTTATCGTAGGTATTATAAGTATTATTATATCTATCATTATTGATATCGTTATTGTTTTTCTGGATATGTTCATCATTGTTTTTTGGTTCTAGTGTGCGACTGGTATAAATTCTATATTTTCTCAAAGGCTGATTGTATTTCGACGTTGATGGCCGACGATGTCGTGATAAGGACTTATTTTTGATGCTTATATTAGGATTGATATTGTTATTATTATTGCTATTATGATCATTGATTTTATTGATATTCACTTTGATTTTTTGCTGCGATGACGGTGATGTTGATAGTTGATCGATTTGATCATATCTGTTCCGAATTTTGTTCTTCTGAAGTTGAAATTCATTTTAGTGAACGGCTGTAATCGTGTGATCATCACTGATCATTGACAACAACAATTTGTACTTGAAGTTTCCTTATAACAGTTATTTTAGGCACACTTCAATAAGTCGTCATTGAATACATTCTAAAAACTTACGTTGACATCGAACTCTTCTGACCAGTCATTACTGTTATTACTATTATTGCTAGCATCAGTCTTATGTTCGTGAGTAATATCCTTGTCCTGATCGATAATTTCGATACATTTATATCGCTTCGTTTTGAATGCTGCTTTTGATTTTGTTGCTGATAAACGTGCATTCCTATACGCTCTTCTCCGATAATCCTCCGCAGTTGCACCATTCGCATTCTATAAGAGAGATATTATCACATTTCCATCTCAATAATCCCTCTGAATTCTGAAGGCACAATGATTTTGTCAGTCGTCACTTCAACTCTATTTTTTCGTTTTCGAGGCTGAATGAAGTAATCAAGTGAAACGCTAATATGAATCGTGGACATCTATCAAAACTAACTGATACTGTCTGATATGCATGAAACATCTTCCCTACTAGACTACAACGAATGTTGGGCATAAGCAAGTACTTTATATTCAAACAGTAAAAATAAGAAATGAATAGAAAAACATAATTAAGCATATACGTTTGCCTCACAAATCAGTTGCTGTGAATAAAGCATGATAATCAAGAATACAGCGCACATATAATAATGAGCGTAACGAGCAGTAGTTCGGTAATTTCTGAATGAGTTCTTCTGATTGTTTTCCATTTTATTAGTACTATTTGAAGTCTCCATTCCAAATCCTATAACTATCATCGAATTATTACCTTCTTCTCTTCAACTGATAACAATACAGCGATGTAATGTAAAATAAAAAATCACGATCTTCCAAAAAGTAGTTCTGATCAAACTTAATTTAATGATAAACGTAGGTCAGAGGGATAAAATGGTGATAATGTCGCAATATATATCCACCATTCGATCAAATACTGACAATGAGATGAGATGATGATATTCTATTGAGTAATCATAATATTTATATTGCACCGTATCAATGCACTAATTAATTTAATTACAATTAAGAGCAAATTCAACAAGATGAACCCTCATTTCATGGTAGTCACTAATTAATTGAAAGATGCACTTCTAATTCTCACATCACCGAATGGCCTAAATCTATTTTGTGAAGTCATGCATGAGATCGTATCATATCATGTTTCATCATTGCTAAACGTCCCTTAATTAACACCTTCGCATTTTACCAACCATTCTGCTTTTTGTCACTGATCATCACATTTCGTCAACGATAAACGACATTAGCCAAAATGTTAACGCTGATAGCCGCCGAATTGTTTGTGAACCGAAAAGATAACGGCACGTTGAATCTTCGGAATTATGGCAAATTTTGACAACACTAAATTATCAAAACAAAATGAAAGAGAAGACGTCTCGAGAAAATTATGGCGAATAGATATTTGGTTAACTTTTAGAATTTATAACGCTTCATCGAAACAATAACTATGGTAATCAACAAAGCAATGCAACCCACCTGGATGCTTCCCTCAAGCTCTTTTACAATGTAACAGCAAAGAAATGTTCACTGCTCATTTATTTTCCACACAGAACTATAGCAGTAAGAACAGTTCGTTTGGTCAACAATAGAAAATTATAACCGTACTGTAAATGATCGCCTCAAATATTCAACAATCATTATCACGATCGGTCTTATTCACTATTGCCTCTTTGGTCCACTCATTTAGAGTTGCGTCAGGGGTCGTCAAGCCTGATTTCGTTCCCGACACCCAAAAAATATCTTCTCTCGGATTTACATTCTTATAAATTCATTGTAAAAATAGCGAGATAAGGCGGGCAAGTAAGCTAACAAACATAGAACTCCAGTATCATAATTAGAGTTGTGAGATTTAGGAATACTTTACGTGGGCGATTCAGCAATGGCAGATACACTTTCCTCTTACAATTAGGAGGTAATAGGGTTTGCACGGGATTTCTAGATCCCGGGATTTCAGTTCTGATCTTGGGATTTAAATTTTGAAAAACCCCGGGATTTCGGAGTTTGATAGAGCAGACCAATTTGTATGAATTTTGATAGTATTCAATGAAATTTTGAGTTGTTTCCTTCCACGCGATTTATTCGGCTTCAATATACCATCTGTTAATTTAACTGCATGTTCTAAAGACTGCAAGTCTCATCACTTCGCTATTTGGGATCATTTTCGTTCGATCGAAATGTACACAAATTCTCACTGATATCACCCGTAGTGAGGATTCATTGTTGAAATGAGCAAAAGTGTTCCATTCAAAAGGATCTTAATCTTGAATATCAAGTACATCTCCATGATTTCTGATCAAAATTATTAAGTATGTAAGTGCTCGATGGTTCGATAGAAATCCAGTGCGTATGTTTTCTTTCGCTTTTTAGATAACTCTGACCTTTCCGTTTTTTTTTCAGAACTCAAATGATTTAATTTATGCAATGTATATCTTTCATAAAAAAGTCGAAATTTCCGAAATGCCAGAACTCAGCTGATGCTAACACTAAGAAAAAATGGACTTGAAGCAATGCAAATAAGTGTTTGAATATCAAGAACTTCGTATTCACATGCAAGTGATCTCTTATTGGCTTAGACCCGAGATGACAAGATGCCTTATCGTTAGAATAGAAAATGCAGTATTGCTTGCAACACGATCATTAGTATCATTATATGAAATATTAATGTGAATTTGAATAATTTATTTTGTTGTATTTGTTCAATAATTTGTTGAACCAACTCTATTCTGATTAATTATGAAGGTATTGTTGGTTCAAAAAATGTATTTAAACATGTCACGCATTGGTGTTTCAGAAGTTGTTCGATCCCGGCATAATCCCCGGGATCGAAAATTGACCCCGGGATTGAAAGAACGTCGGGATTTTGCAAACCTTAAGCAGTAAGTCAGTATTTGTGAGCAAATTTGCGAGTAGTGAACACGAGCAGCTGTGAAATTCCTACCCGCGTCGTGAGCGATCCGTGAGCAAACTATTTTTCAGAAATCCGATAATAATAATGATGATAATTATGGTGATAACAATAATGCAATGTCATATTTCAGTATGAAACATAATAACAACAGTATAGAATAAAAACAACGAAATTCATTCAAAAACAATACATCATCATTCATTCTGAAAACAATTTGATCAAAATTGATTAGTTCCGAAAAGAATTCAAAAAAGAATGTAGAGAATTCGATTTTGGTGTTGAATCAATGGTTTTGTCTTCATTGATCAGTGCGGATTGTAACTTTGATACTGCCTTCCTGCGACGCACTGACGAGGATACGCATGTTGATAGCGATGAGCCCTTCGAGGTAATATGCCTACGACTGGCAGGGCTTCTCGTTCTCCTAGAAAATAAGTGATCTGATCAAATGGCCACAAAGATAAAATGTGATCTAAAGAAACAACTGAACAATTCAAAGAGAAACTGACTTGTCAAATAGATGAACTCACCGGCTCTCTGCAAACGAAGGCATGATTTTTGGGGTTGATATCAAAGGAAGATTGTGATGCGATAAGGTATTTGATGTCGTGTCCAAGGAGTGTTCAGTGCATTTCACAGATAATAAACTATCATTTTGATTGCTATTTATCAACATTCGAGCACTTTTCATCTTTAAACCACAACCGTTACATTCGATCGTTAGTTTCGTATACTTACTCCGTTCTAGCCTTCAATTATTACATTTCATTGACTATGAAATCAACTCATGATCACACCTCTCGAATGTTTCGTATTCAGATCACTTTGAATTGATCTATCAATTGAGAATGTCAGCGGAAAAGAACGCACCTTTTCAAACAGATCAGGGACAATTACTCTAGTTTGAGAGATTTTCAGACATTTTGCACCTGCCTAAACCTGAGAGAAAGCCTAAGACAATTGCGATCCTGATTCTACAACTGCAAGCCTAGGCCAAGCTTATGCACAAGCATCAGTCTAATCCTAAGCCAAAAGCTGAGTCGGTCGTGTAATACTAAGCCATCATTAAGTGCAACTACAAAATATATCCATCGCGTTGGCACCCGTAGTCACATATCCTTAAGAATTGTGCAAGCAGCAGTCATGTTTATTATCTTTCAACTGATCCCTTACTCATTCCACAAAGCGATGTCAACAACAACGGAAAGCTGCTGCTTCGATATAACACAATAGATAGATATACCGTTTCAATGCAGAGTCAAGTTGTTTCCTTTTGGTGTTGTCGTCGTCGTCGGAATATTTACGTAATCGTTTCATTAGTCGTTTCGACGGAGGTTTTGTTTTCGAAAGATTTATTTTGAACGAATTCGGTAGTGTTAAATTCAGCGAACATCTTTCACAATGCGGCGTTGTCTTATCGATGTGCTGCTTGACACTTGAAGCCTTAACTTACTTCATCATCATAATAATAATTGCTTCTTTGCGTTCACCCTACCACAAGTTCATTTCAAGATGTTCGCTTAATTGTACTTCGCCGCATATTTGTTTCAACAAAAACAGGACAGCTAAGCTTCCAGACCCAAACGCTTTCCAAGCCTTCGGATGTGCATTCAAGAGTGCTGCACGTTCACCGCACTGAGCGACTGATGTTGAGATGAGGCCAAATAATGATAACAACAATAGCGAACAATACCATTATCAGGTAATAGTAATGACACCAATAAACAAGAGTGAATAACAAGCGATATACCACCACCTTGAGTAAATCAAAAGCTTTCTTCGAATGCATCGCAGCCATCGGCATTGGTATATGATTGTTAGCACAAGCATCCGAAAGATTCCGTAAAAATCCAGCGTGTAACTTTGCCAATTGAACATTAGCAAAATTGATTTCTGACTTCGTCAGCGATGCCCCATCCTTATTATTACCATGTACTGTAACCGAATCGTTACCCATACCTTAATTCTCTTATCACTATGTTTTCTATCAGCTCAGCAAACAAAATGAATAAACAAATATTCAGTCAGCCAGTGGTCGCTTGCGGCTAACTGTAATCTTATTAAGAAAGCAGCCAACTTCAACAACAATCGTTTATTATCTTTCAACTGATCCCTTACTCATTCCACAAAGCGATGTCAACAAGGATCGTAAGAGAGCGTTAAGCAAACAATACCGATATCAACAATTAATCAACTGAAAATACCCATCGAACAACAACACATCAAAACAACAAAAACAATAATGTGCATTAACCGATCCAAACATACGATCCACCAATTGATCGCTGTATACTCACAAACGAACAAGCATAATATTACTGCTAGCTATTGAATGGTACAATTCTAGAACAAAACTGAACAGAATCAACAAAACAAACAATTTATTTATTCATTTTTCATATTATCATTCAACACAATAACACTCTAACAACCCACTTTGCCCTCAATGATAATAACAACACCAGAACATATCTCTGCCCTACTCATAGATCGAACTACATCTGCAGAATAAACCGGAAATACACAGCAAATACACGTCGAAAATCTACTCGATTTTGGACGTGAAAAATAGACTACAACCATTTTTAGAAAGGTTTTGCGATTTTACAATTTTTTTCTTAGTTTCTCACGATCATTTTCCTCCTCATGGACTTGCATTCCCAAATCGAGTCGATCTGATCGCAATTGCAATAACAACACAAATAACAATAACTATTATCCAGCATTCCGATTCTATCGACTTCCCAACTCAGCATTCATCTCAAACTAAACATACCCTTCATCAGCTCTCGACATCACTCAGAAATAAAACCCTAACAATCAAATCATCAACCATTCCCAATAACTTCAACGGATAGCACAAATAAAACTAAACGTGTATGGTTTGCATGATAGAAAACAATGAATATTACGATTAAAATGATGCAGTGTTAAAAACGATTCAAGCAATCAATCATATAAATAACAATCCATATGAATGAATGACCGTTCAATATTTTAGATAAAATCAGATGAGAGTAGCCTACTGATTAAATGATAGTTTTTATAATGCAGCATCCATCGCTGCTTCCTAAAATAACAATGGATAGATTGGATTAATTAAATAAATAACAAACTTTAGAGAGGTAATAAAAGAAAGGAAACGAGGAATAGGACAGCCTTAACAAAAAACTTAAATAACTGAATATATTCTGGGAAGACAGATGCTACTATCATTAATCGTGAACGAACAGATATTACACCATATCATATCCCATGAAAATCACGACAGAACGATAAATCAATATGATAGAGATGGCTGTAGAGCCAGTCGAATCCATTACTAATTATAGATACGATAATGATGGTCACACTAAAATCGAATGAGATGAAATAATTATACTAGCAGTACTTCCATTCGCGGTGTTTGATTATAATGAAGAACGAAGAGAGAAAATTAATAATAGCAATAAACAACAAATATTATCCATAATAATTTCAATCAGTCAATCAGAATAAACAGCACCAATGAAGAACAAAGATAATACTATTCATACCTCACCGACTGATATTCAAGAAACAAAACAATGCCATACCAATAAAACAACTGATATTCACTCTTGTTTTGAAATCGAATAGTGACGTATGATGGAACTGAACTGGGTAGATGGGTGAATGGAACTGGAAGATAACAGTATATATTGGGGACGTATTGGTGAAAAGGATGGATTTAACATATCAACTATCTGAAAGGAGTGCATTTCGGTTGCGTTTATGACCCGACTCAACGAGCCTCACTCTTCGCAGACGCCAACACCGACGCAGCTTCAGAAACTTTCGATCTGAACAGATCTGGATTCTCGAGCATCATCAACAACTCCGAATTGTCCATTTCAAGCATCATACCGGTGATCTTGCCCACATCTGGACCTTGATAGATTCGTTCGATGAGCGGGTAGATTCGCTCACCTAACATTTGCTTTTGTTCCTGAAACATAACAACAACTCGAATCAATTAACAAAACAATGAATAATCAAATAATAACAATCAATTAAACAAACAGAATTAATGAATAAACGAAACAAACCTGAGGTAATGCTTGTGCAAGCATATGAGTGGTGAGCGGCTCCTGACCTTGCACCACAATACCGCCTTGTTGAGGCTGAACTTGAGCAGGACGAGCTGCTGTGATGGCACCATATGTTTGATAGAGCATTTGCTGATTTTGCGATCCCTTCGCGGACTGCCCCTGTCTGGCACCCTTTAAATACAACAATGATTCAAATGGTGTTCTTAAAGATGGCGCAAAGCCGAAACGTCGAACATCGATGTATTATTCTTAATTGCGCAGGTGATATGTTTTTGCCAATACTAATATACATACCGTTCTGAGGCATCTACCACCAAGCGCCTCATAAACGAGCAAAGTTTCAAGCAACGCATATGCAAAAGCAAACAACCATCATCAAGCAAAGAGACTAACCAGCTGTTGTGCTCTCTGCCCTTGCACCCCACCAGCACCCGCCATTCTCTGTGCCTGTGGTCCTCCACGTCCTGCGGCACCACCCGCTTGTCCACCAGTTTGATATTGACCTTGAGCTCGAAGAGCCGCCGCTTGTGCTGCGATTGCAGCGTTTCCGGCCGAAGTGCGCTGTCCACGACCCGCTTGGGTGTAGCCACCGCCCGCAGCACTCTGAATCATGTACGGTGATTGTACTGCACCGAAGCCTGCCGCTGCAGCGCCAATCGTATTCCAACGTGGTGCCGAAGCTGTACGCATTTGCGCACCCGGGATAGTGGCTTGAGGCATGAACGCAGCGGCGCGTTGATTGGGCAGTGCTGACGAGACGAAGAAGCCGCCGTTACCCGGGGTGTACATGGTGCCGGGCATGGCACCGGCATTGTGCATACGAATCGAAGCCAGTCTCTGCATGTACTGTGAGGCCAACTGAGCTTTACGATCCTCCTTTCGTTGCGCCAACGCCACATAAAGTGGTTTCGTACACATCATCTTGCCGTTCATCTCGGTCACTGCCTTCAAACACATCTCATCAACAACAACAACAACAACAAATCAACAACATTAGGCACCAAGCACACCCACCTTGGTCGCCTCATCCGGCTTCTCAAAGCAGACGAATCCGAAACCTTTCGATCTTCCATTATCATCACACATCACCTTCGCAGACGTAATCTTGCCGTAATTCTCAAAGTTCTGTCTCAACACCTCATCATCCACTGTATCGTCCAAATTTTTCACGTACAAATTCACGCCTTGATAACGCTGCATCCTCTCCACCTAAAATCATCGATACGTCCACCACAACGTTACTCTAACAATTAATATACCTTTTGTTGTTCATAACGTCGCTTCAATTCTGCAGATCGTTCATTCTTCTTTTGTGCACGACACACGTAGAGTTTACGCTCTGAATCCGGTAATTGAAATTCGTGCATTTCATTCACTGCCTTCAATTTTCACATCATAATATCACCTTCTCAGCACCTCTCATCAAAACCAACTAAAAAATGTCACCACCTTCTCAGCATCTTCCGGATTTTCGAAAGCAACGAATCCGAAGCCTTTTGACTTTCCCTCTCCATCGCTCATCACCGCACAAGATGTGATCTTACCGAATTTCGCGAACAGTTTCTCCAATTTTTCTTTATCTAGTTCGTCGGCAAAATTCTTGATGAAGACATTCGTGAAACGACGTGCAGTCTCACCCATTTCTCGCATTCTCGCTGCGCGAGGTTGAAATTTACCCACATAGCTAAAATGACCATCACATCACCAACTCTAAAATACTAACGAAAACAATCCACTTACACTTTTTTGCCCTCCAACAACATTCCGTTGACTTTTTCAATCGCCTTTTGTGCAGCCTCTTCAGTTTCGAAATGCACGAAACCATAGCCTTTGCTGTTCGATTCCTCATCGTTCGCCACTTTACAACTCAGAATATTGCCGAACATAGAGAATGTGTCATAGATTGCCTTATTATCGATACTTTTATCCAGATTCTTGATGAAGATATTGCCCGCACCCGATCTACGCATTGACGGATCTCGTTGCGACCACATTATACGGATCGGTTTACCATACATCACATCGAAATTCATCGTGTCCAATGCACGTTCAGCTGTAATTCACAACAAATATACAATGATACTCACCACTAAGTAACAACAGTGACGAACCATCAGCGGGTTGTTGAAAGTTAACGTAAGCATATCCCAGTGAACGTCTTGTGATCGCATCTCGACACACTCGAATCGAAAGCACCGGTCCAGCTGAACTGAACTTCTCGAAGAGCATTGCCTCGGTCACATCCGGATGCAAATCCCCGACGTATAACGATGCCATCGGATATGACGGCGTCATTCCGCTACTCGCGCCTCCTGTCGTTCCTCCACTAGCTACTGCCGTCGCTGCCATTTTTTATTGATTTGATTTTTTGATGATTATTCTTTTGTTACCCTTAAAATCATTTTCAATATCACTACTATCAACTGACACAATAATCATTCCTTCCACTCTTATTAGCATATGATCGTTAACAACATTCCCATTCCAAATTCTATACTGTTAATAATACCGTATGCTCGAATGCCCGTCTATAAACACGTTCTCGAATACTTCATCACAACTGTTCTCTTTCAAAAACACTCCGCTATGAATGTTTATAATGTCCCAAAAGAAATGTGATATATATTCACACTCCACTACACACCACACATGCACACCTAATCCAAATTCACATATGTTCATTCCATCATCAACTCCATTTTTCAAAAGCGAATACAGTAAACTGTCTGCCTTTGTATGCCACTCCACGTCAACAACCAATTCTATCGTTACACTGCTACAGAGTATAAGCTCGTTATGACATTCACTTAATGAAAGTAAAATTCTGAAATCATGTAACTTTCATTGAAATCATGATGGTACCACATACGACCACTCATAAATGAATGAGTAGAAGAATGCAAATAGACTTTTTTGTTGTTTTCATCGACAGAAGGAGGAAGAATTCTCTAAACGATTTGATGACGAATTATCAATGTGGACGCATATCAATCAAACAATCACAACAGCAGATTAATTTGGTCGATACTGCTCACAGAGGGGCATAGATAACGGTTGGGTACGGTGAAAACCGGTTTATTTACGAACCAACAGCACCTCTATGAATACCATAGACATTTTGCAGACAAACCTTTCCTGAGCATTATCAAAAAATGGCCACACTTCTCACTCGATCATCAAATCTATTTTACCCGAAATAAACATGACGATTTCGTTCTGAACAAATTTCGATAGCAATTGCCAAATGGAAAAGGACGATAGGGAAGTAAGTCTTAACAGCTAACAATAATCCGCTGGTTTACGGTGAGCGTGCAATAGGTGAATATCAGTTGTAAGAGCAAATGTCAATAATTTATTACTGATAAGGTCGATTGCAATGCTTAATCACCAACATTCTACTACTGTTACCTACAGAAAGAATGCAGTGCGGTCGCTCATACGATTGGCAACAGATTTATCTCATCACTATCCCAAACGTGACCTTATCCATCATAACAAAACACCGATCAAATGCCAATAAAAGCAAATCATCTCGAAAATAAACTCTTCACACCAAACATAAAACGAACCGGACTCAGCCCAAAGATATCACCTAACTCCAAACAATAATCAAAAACAACAAAATCGCACGAATAAGCAAAACCAAAAATTTGAGAATTTGCATACGACCTTAATCAAGAGCTTACGTTAAAAGGGACAAGGTAAACGGTTGAAAATTCATATTTTCACAACGGAAAATGAAATCCATAATCATTTTAAACTTACAATTCAGAGGGATACTTCCGACAATTATGGAGATTCAGGAGAGGAACAAGATAATGCATAAGTGATAAGTGAGGATAAAATAAATAATTTTAAAACATAAAATTAAAATGACCAACTTGAAATGAATGAAGTGACAACGTTCGAGAAGGATGATCTCAAACAATGGAAGTTGACGGTGTTCGGTGGAAACTTGGTTGAGACGAAACGCTGATCGAAATGAAATTTATTGCTTGATGAGCCGAACAGAAAACAACGATAGTCGGTTTTGATGATTAGGTTTTTGGAATTTTTAAAATTTTTTTGATGATTTTCAGGAAATTTTATTCGTTTTTATGGAATTTTCATAAAATTTTTTTTCAGTGAATGCAGCGACTTGTGACCCGCACCAAATGGAGTCACAAAGATGATGCCGCGAGGGGTGTGGCCTTCAGAAATAATGAATCGAATATATATAGTACGGCTATGAGGATGATGAAATCAAAATGACACACACACCGCCTATAACACTAACGCAACTAAGAAACGACCTAAAACTACTGTAATCTCTTTCGAATTGCCTTTATCAAATCACATTCAAAAACAACCAATTACTGCAAATAAATCCATAAATCATCAACGAAACGAAATCAATCCGCTCCTTCGAAACCACAATAATCTCGATTCGTTTTAATTTCCGGCGGTAAGGTCACATCCCAACCCAACAAAACCACTTAGATAAGCCTTTGGAAAAGAGTCAAACCGCACTTCCGAAGCGATGCGGTTAGGCAGAGCACAAAGAAAGAGGCGATAATTGTGCAAGGCGAACTAATTTTCGATCAGGCCCAGGAAGTTGATGTATTTCAGTGCTGCCTGCACCTGACCTGAGGCTCAGGCTTTAGGTCTCGTTGAAAGGAGAAACAAATTTCCTGAGTAAGGACGAAACATCACAACAAAACCTGTCTGACTGAAAATTTACCCATGAAAGTCTCAATCAGATATTGCTGATGCATGTGTTTGAGAATAACCTTGAGGATGCTTTTCCAATTGTAATCAGTTGTAAGAGCAAATATCAGTAATTGATTACTGATAAGGTTGATCGCAATTCTTAATCACCAACATTTTAATGGTGTTACCTACTGAAAGGATTTTTTCAGTGAATTGTTTCAAACTTTCCTTGTTTATGAGGCGTAGATGACTCAGAACGGTATGTGTATTGTTACTGACAAATATATATCACCTGCGCACTTAAGAATAATACATCGATGTTCGACGTTTCGGCTTCACTCAAATGATGTTCCTGAAGATGGCGCAAAGTCGAAACGTCCAACATCGGTGTATTATTCTTAAATGCGCAGGTGATATATTTCTGTCAGTAATAATATATACAACATTCACCCATTGTCAGTAAGTTGACGTTATGCGCATCTGCAAAGCACTTTCCTCTCATTCTCTCGCCATGAAACGTGCGTGCGTACGTGAGGGTTTTGGCTTTTTTGGTACAAATCATTTTGAAGATCAGTTTTAATTGTTTTGATCTCGGTGTGGAAATTATTGTTTTGTTTTCTTTTTTTCGCTTTTTTATGGTTGAAGCAATTGCCAACGCAGAAGTGAATTGTAAACAGGAACTGAATTCGAACAAGTCAAAAAATTTTCACTCAAAAGCAAATCCGACGTATCTATGCAACGTACGACGTGTGCAAGTCAAAAAAACAATCATGAGATGCAATTTCGAAAGTCGTCTTATCATTTTCGAAAGTACAAAAAAGTTTTTTAATGCATATATAAAGACGGAAACGCTTGATTTGCAAAGCTTATTCCCACAGTCTGTGCTATCGGCTAGTTGCTTCACAGAGACGTTCTAAATGCATGTGATGTTCGATGTGCATTCAGAGATATTGCAAATAAATGTACCCAACTGGATAAGTTCTATCATCCATAAATTAACCACGAGCCTTATCATCATGGCTTTTTATGACATATGACTAGCTGCATACGGATATAATACTTCAAAACATCTCTCATCATTTTAAGAAACTGCGTAAAATCAGAAATATGATTTTGGTCAATCTACGGTTATTGATGTACAATTTCAAATACTAATGCAATTGTGCATCAATAGACAATGGGCAATCAGAATGTGTAACTAGAATTCTGGATCGAACCCGTGATCAGACCTGTTTTGTTGTATTGTGTCGTTCGCTGAGAATCGATTTCGCTGCAAGTTTGTCAAAAATTTAGATGTTTGACGTGGATTTCTTACAGCATTGACGAGAGACATTTGCAAATCAGACGGCTGACTCTCGAGGATGGCTCTCGTTGGTATGGATTTTCGGGCACCTTTACGTAACGTGAAGCGTGTACAATTCGGTATTCTTAGTCCGGATGAAGTGGTGAGCATATAACTTTATTCGGTACTTTTACAGATAACAGGCCACAAGCCGAAGTGCATGCGTTAGCCTGATTAGGCTAAGCGTAAGTATAGGCCTAAGCGTACTCCTACGAATTGCATGACACCGAAAATGTTGAATGTGATAAATTCGTTGAGAGTTGAATCAGTTGTTAAGGAGTGGTATCTGTTCTCGATCACGTAAATTGATTAGTTGATGAAATTATTCAGAAGCGAATGTCAGTTGCTGCGATAGAATTCTCGGAGATCTACGAAAATGGCAAGCCAAAGTTGGGTGGACTGATGGACCCACGTCAAGGGGTTGTGGATCGACGAGGACGTTGTATGACGTGTGCGGGCAATATGGCCGATTGTCCGGGGCATTTTGCACATCTGGAACTTGCAAAGCCTGTTTTTCATATTGGCTTCATCACTAAATCTTTGAAGGTTCGATTACTATCCTCTATTTTTAAGTCTATCGCATTGCTATCACAGTCCGTAATGAATTGATGATATTCTTATCGTATCATTTATTTTCAACTCAATGTTATCAGTGTCTTTTCGAGGTTTATGCCTAAATCCCGTAATGAAATACGGTGGTATTCATACAAAACGGTTGTTATCAGTTATAATATTAATTTCAGATGATTCGATGTGTTTGTTTCTACTGTAGTCGTTTGTTAGTGGATAAAGATTCAGCACGAGTTAAAGAGATATTGAAGAAAACGAATGGCAATCCAAGGAGACGTTTCGCTTTAATGTACGACTTATGCAAGTCAAAGAGTGTTTGTGAAGGTGGCGATGAACTACAGAATGTTAATAATGAGGTGATTTCCACGATTACTGATTAAGTGGTGCTCGTGTCGAGGTAGTAATCAAATTTGAAATAGGAGGGAGAAGAGGGTGAAAAAGAAGTTAAAGCGGGTGGTTGTGGTCGCTATCAACCGTCTTATCGCAGAACTGGACTCGAGATTGTGGCCGAATGGAAGAAACATGTCAACGAAGACACACAGGTATTTCTAGTTGAATAGTTGCAAAAATGGGATGCACAAATAAAAAGTTGTGTCGACTGAATCAATCGCCACTTCAGGAACGTAAAATACTGTTGACGGCAGAACGTGCACTGGAAATATTCAAAGGAATTTCTGACGCAGATTGTCTTGTTTTGGGTGAGTTTATTTTTGTTTTTTGACAGAAAGAAACGTTTATTGCATCTTTTGATAACAGTGTGACCGATAACGGTAAAAGATTTACTGTATGAATTCAAGGCATGGATCCACGATTTTCCCGTCCAGACTGGATGATTGCGCAGGTTTTGCCGGTGCCTCCCCTGGCTGTGAGACCATGTGTGGTGACTTTTGGATCAGCTCGAAATCAGGATGATTTAACGCATAAACTATCGGATATTGTTAAGACAAATAATCAGTTACGACGGTTGGTTCTTATTATTATTTGTTATCATCGTTATGTAATAATTTATTATTATAGCATTGTTATGTTCACCTAGAAACTTACAGAAACGAAGCAAACGGTGCAGCAGATCACGTTATACAAGACGATGTCAAACTATTGCAGTATCACGTTGCGACGCTCGTCGATAACTGCATCCCTGGTATTCCAACAGTGAGTTATTGCTGGATTTTTGAATGATGAATGTATTCAAATATATTTGTTATGATATTTATGATTTATGATAATAATATTATAATTATGATATGATAATATAATATAATATGATAATATTATGATAATATTTAAAGGCAACGCAAAAGGGCGGTCGTCCATTGAAATCAATAAAGCAGAGACTGAAAGGGAAAGAAGGTCGGATCCGAGGTAATTTGATGGGTAAACGAGTGGATTTCTCCGCTCGAACTGTGATCACACCTGACCCGAATTTGCCAATTGATACAGTCGGTGTACCGAGAACGATTGCACAGAATATGACATTTCCGGAGATTGTTACTCCGTTTAACGTTGACAAGTTGGTCTTTGATATTTTTTGATATTTCCTGATTTAGATTTGATATTTAGTCATCACACCCAACCCCAATTTGACATTTAGATTTTGATACTCAGATATTTATATTGACAAGTTTTTGATATGTTATTGATGTTCGTATTTAGATTGGTAATATTTTTATTGTAGTAGGTATGTGTGTTGTGAAAGTATACATTAGTTTAGTTGAGTGACTTGAAAAGAAATGCAAATTTTAGATTGCAAGAGTTGGTGAATCGTGGTGATAGTCAGTATCCAGGTGCAAAGTACATAATCCGTGAAAATGGTGCTCGAGTAGATTTGAGATATCATCCGAGAGCTGCGGATCTGTTGCTTCAGCCTGGTTATAGGTTAGTGTTTGTTTGTGATTTTCATTTTATGTAGTGATTAGCGTTTTGTATAGTGAAGATGATTTCTTGAAGAGTGGAAAGACACATGAAAGACGGTGATATAATCGTATTCAATCGTCAACCAACACTGCATAAAATGTCGATGATGGGTCATCGGGTGAAGGTAAGTCATTTTTTCATCTACACATCTCTTTACTAGGGGGTTGTTAAGATCGGTTTGCTTAATTAGTTCAACTTCAATAACCAACAAACTGTTTGTTCAGATTCTGCCGTGGTCAACATTCAGGATGAATCTGTCAGTAACGACACCATACAATGCAGATTTTGATGGTGATGAAATGAATTTACATCTTCCACAATCGTTGGAAACGAAAGCCGAAATTTCAGAGATTGCAATGGTACCGAGGTGAGTGATTTGTGACTTTGCATTTGTTCAGTGTTTAATGACGACTTGCAGACAGTTGATAACTCCACAAGCAAATAAACCCGTGATGGGTATCGTGCAAGACACGCTGACCGCAGTTCGAATGATGACCAAAAGAGATGTCTTCATCGAATTACCTCGAATGATGGACCTTTTGATGCAAATGCCTAATTGGGATGGTAAAATACCACAACCTGCCATTCTTAAACCAAAACCGCTTTGGACTGGTAAACAAGTGTTTACGCTGATCATTCCGGGTTCGTTTGTGGTTATTATTAATATTATTATTAATTATTATTATTTTGGTTATTTTTGATATTCAAGGAAATGTAAATGTTCTGCGAACCCACTCGACACATCCAGATGAGGAGGATATGGGACCTTATAAATGGATATCACCTGGAGATACCAAGGTATCATTCTTATCGTTAAGGTATTCGACGTGAAATGATGACAACATTTTGAAGATGTGTAGCAGTTAGATGTTTATTGATGTGAATGTGCAGTGATAATGAATTGTTAGGTGATAATAGAGCACGGCGAGTTGCTAGCGGGTATCATATGCTCGAAGACAATCGGCCGATCGGCTGGTAATCTTCTGCACGTGGTTACACTGGAACTCGGTTGGGAGGTAGCCGCACATTTCTATTCGCATATCCAGACGGTGGTGAATGCGTGGCTGTTGGCTGAAGGACATACGATCGGGATCGGTGACACAATCGCTGATCAGTCGACGTATAAAGACATTCAAGAAACGATCAGAAAGGCGAAGTATGATGTGGTGGAGGTGATCGAGAAGTATGTGATTGGTTGATTGATTGATTTGTTTGTGTTGAGTTGAGTTGACGTGATCATCGATGGTTTTTGAGGGCACACAACGATGAATTAGAGCCAACGCCAGGTAATACACTGAGGCAAACATTCGAAAATATGGTGAATCGTATTTTGAACGATGCGCGTGATAGAACGGGTGGAAGTGCGCAGAGATCATTGTCTGAATTCAATAACTTCAAAGCGATGGTAGTGGCTGGCTCGAAGGGATCTAAGATCAATATTTCACAGGTTGCATTTTGTTTGATTTTATAAGCGAGTTTCGATCGAATGAATTGTAAAATCACAGTCTCTTTTATGGAAAGTAGATTCCATTTTTAAGAAATATATATTGAGACTTTCTGGAATGTCGAGATTTTATTTTGTGTCTTTGACATTTAATGACATTATCTGAGAGTGATTTTTATGTTTAGGTCATTGCGTGTGTGGGTCAGCAGAACGTTGAGGGAAAGAGAATTCCGTTTGGATTCCGACATAGAACATTGCCACATTTTATTAAAGATGATTATGGGCCGGGTGATTATTATCGTTGTTATCACTAACGATCAACTGTTTACAGTTTGCAATAATAATTGTTGCATTTAGAATCGAAGGGATTCGTCGAAAATTCATATTTGGCTGGATTGACTCCATCGGAATTCTTTTTCCATGCAATGGGTGGTAGAGAAGGTTTGATTGATACTGCTGTGAAAACTGCCGAGACTGGTTAATATTATTATTATTATTGTTATTATTATTATTATTTTTGTTGTCAGAATTATATTGTTGAATGAATGATTCAGGTTACATTCAACGTCGTTTAATAAAAGCTATGGAAAGTGTAATGGTAAATTATGATGGAACTGTACGAAATTCAATTGCACAAATGGTTCAGTTGAGGTGAGTTGTTAGTTTATTAATAATTATTGTCATTATTACTAGTGTTATCATTGAAGATATGGTGAGGATGGTCTGGACGGGATGTGGGTTGAGAATCAGTCGATGCCGAGTATGAAGCCGACGAATGCGTTGTTCGAGAAGGAGTTCAAATTGGACCTCTCTGATGAAAAGTTTGTGCTTGACTGATTAGTTATTTTCATATAATGACGAGAATGTCATTTCAGATTCCTGCGTAAAACTTATTCGGAGAATGTGATCCGTGATCTGCAAGGATCAGCAGAAGCGTTGAAAACGGTGGAGAGTGAGTGGGCTCAACTGGAAGAGGACCGACGTTTACTGAGGAAAATATTCCCGAAGGTTTGTGGAAAGTGAGGTGGATGATGTAGATGAATCATTGTGATGCCATTGCAGGGTGATGCGAAAATAGTGTTACCGTGTAATCTACAACGATTGATTTGGAATGCGCAAAAAATATTTCGAGTTGAGATGAGGAAACCAACCGATCTGAATCCACTGAATGTTATTGAGGGTGTGCGAGAACTGAGTAAGAAGCTGATCATCGTCGGGGGAGAGGATCGAATCAGTAAACAGGTTAGTTAAAGCAGATTCGTTGGAGCACTCGTTCGAAGTTTGTCATTGTATCATATAAATTAAGTGTTTGTAGTGGTAAATGATAAAAGAAAAGATATTAAGGCTCAATATAACGCAACATTGTTGATGAATATCTTGTTACGATCAACGTTGTGTTCGAAGAGGATGGCCGAAAGACATAAGCTGAACATGGAAGCTTTTGAGTGGCTCATTGGTGAGATCGAGTCTCGTTTCAAGCAGGCGATAGTGAGTTGTTTTGTTGGAGTGTTGTTGCTGTTTGATGAGTAACCAACCGTTCGTGGTTATAGGTACAACCAGGTGAGATGGTGGGCGCGATCGCAGCCCAGAGTCTGGGTGAACCAGCAACGCAGATGACCTTGAATACCTTCCATTATGCTGGTGTATCAGCAAAGAACGTCACTCTGGGTGTGCCCCGTCTTAAGGAGATTATCAACGTGTCCAAGAAACCCAAAACACCCTCTCTGACGGTTTTCTTGACTGGAACTGCTGCGAAGTTTGTCATCATTGATTATTGCTTTTGATGTATAGTGATGGTGATGATAATGCTTCAGAGACGCAGAGAAGGCGAAGGATGTATTGTGTAAGCTTGAACATACAACACTGCGCAAAGTAACGGCAAATACGGCGATTTACTATGATCCAGATCCGAAGAACACGGTGATCGAAGAGGATGAAGAATGGGTGAACATATTCTATGAAATGCCTGACTTTGATCCATCCAGAGCCAGTCCTTGGTTGTTGCGTATCGAGCTGGATCGCAAAAGGTGTTTATTGCGATTGTTATTGTTGTACGTTAGTGTACTATAATTGCTCTTAAGGATGACCGATAAGAAGTTGACAATGGAAGCGATCGCGGACAAGATTCATCAGGGCTTTGGTGATGATCTGAATGTGATTTATACGGATGATAATGCCGAGAAGTTGGTATTCAGATTACGTATCACCAATCCGGACATGGACAAGGGAGGAGATGTAGGTGTTTTATCGTTATTAGATGTTGTTTTATGAGGTGTATTACTGTTTTTTGTTTGAGGAAGAACAAGTGGACAAAATGGAAGACGACGTCTTTTTACGCTGCATTGAGTCGAATATGTTGTCTGACCTTACACTTCAGGTAGTAACATATTTTAGTACAATTTTGCAATTATTTTATGGAATGGATGGATTCAAAATAAATGAGTTTTGATGAATATTGAAGGGAATCGAATCAATCACAAAAGTTTATATGCATAAACCAACAACTGATGATAAGAAGCGTGTGATTATCACGCCTGATGGAGCATTCAAAGCAATTAGAGAATGGCTGCTGGAAACCGATGGAACTGCACTCTCAAAGGTCAGTTGTTTATTCGTTTTCGTGATGTGAATATTTCGGCAGTTTTGCAGTGCAATGTGAATATTCGATTGTAATTTAAGGTGTTGAGTGAACAGAATGTGGATTCAGTGAGGACGACGTCGAATGATATTTGTGAAATATTTGAAGTGTTAGGCATCGAAGCGGTGAGGAAGGCAATCGAACGTGAGATGAATCAAGTGATCTCGTTCGATGGATCGTATGTCAATTACAGACATTTGGCATTGCTTTGTGATGTGATGACTGCGAAAGGTTTGTTTTCTTTTGATTGTTATGAATATGAATGAATAATATTGTGAATTAAGGGCACTTAATGGCGATCACTCGTCACGGTATAAATCGACAAGAGGTTGGTGCTTTGATGCGGTGTTCATTCGAAGAAACAGTCGACATCTTGATGGAGGCATCGGCACACGCTGAACAAGATCCTGTCAAAGGTATTATTGTTATCATTGCAAACGATATCTGACATCGAGCCTTTCTTTATGTTGCTGTTTTATTGTCGCAGTTTCTTCGTTTCTTTCTTCGTATGTTGCAGTTTCTTCGTAAGGTGAAAGAGATGGAATGAACGGAGTTTCGGTTGATTAATTTAACGCAAGATTTGTTAAGGTGTATCAGAGAATATAATGTTGGGGCAGTTGGCTCGTGCTGGAACGGGCTGTTTCGATTTGGTATTGGATGGAGATAAGTGTAAACTGGGTATGGAAATTCAGGCGGGTAGTGGTCTTCTGGCGGGCGGGGGTATGTATTTCGGCGGAGGTGCTTCACCGACGAGGTATTTGTTGTTTGTGTGCTTTCGGTAGAAACTTTGTTGTTGTGATAACATTAAGAAGATGACCCTTTGATCGTTTTCAGCTCATCAATGAGTCCCGCACAAACGCCGTGGAATGCGGGCACTACCCCGGCGTACGGTGCTGCGTGGAGTCCTGCGGTGGGTTCGGGAATGACGCCCGGTGTGGCTGGTTTCTCACCGTCTGGCCACAGTGAAGGAGGCTTCTCACCTTATGGGTTAGATTTATTTTGTAAATTTGGAGTGGGAATGATCGAATCTTAAGTGATTTCTGAAGAATTATCAATTAATTTGCAGCAGTGGCGGTTGGAGTCCAGGCTCTCCGGGTGGTTCATTGGGAGCGATGTCGCCAAGTGGTGCATATTCGCCGGCGAGCGATTACGGCTCAGGATTGGATGCCCTAAAATCACCGAGTTATTCACCGACCAGTCCAGCATCCGCCTATGGAGCCACCTCACCAGCTTATGGCGTTATGAGTCCACGTTATTCACCGACCAGTCCAAGTAAGTGATTCGTTATTTTATTTCAATTTAACCATGTGATGATGATCAGAGATCAGTTATAATCATTTATGATTTCAGGTTATTCACCCACATCGCCAAGCTATTCACCAACATCACCGAGCTATAGCCCTACATCACCAAGTAAGTGAACTTCTTTTCTTTGATTAATGAAATTTCAGAAGACATTTTATTTGGTTTTGATTGAACAAAGAGTTGAACGAATCAAGTTTTTCAATAAATCTCAGGTTATTCGCCGACCTCGCCCAGCTACAGTCCCACCTCACCGAGTTATTCACCAACGAGTCCCAGTTACTCACCGACCTCACCATGTTAGTTGCGTTCGAATTTGTACATTGCTTTATTGATATAATATATCGTTAGTATGCCTTATTGCTCGAAAGAGAATGAAAACCACAATTGTTGAAAGGTTGATGGTGATATCAGCACATTGCTGATGGTTCTTTAGTCGTAAACTCGTATTCTTCTTAATGAAAGTTTCACATGGGAAAAATATAATGAAAATTTTTTCATTAAATCTCCCTTAAAAAATGCAGATTATGTTTGATGAGAATTTTTCGAACATTTTCTATTTACATGTAAAACTGCAGCTTATTCGCCGACCTCACCAAGTTATTCGCCCACATCGCCCGGTTATTCTCCGTCCTCACCACGTTACTCGCCTACATCACCGACCTATAGCCCTACAAGTCCCACCTATAGTCCCACGTCACCCACATATTCACCTACAAGTCCGACGTACAGCCCGACAAGTCCCTCGTACAGTCCTGCTTCACCAGGTATGTTGTTTCAAGTTTTGAAGTGTGATTTTTGGTTATATTTTACCTTTTTGAGTCATTTTCATTCTGATATTTATTTGATATGAAATGTCACTCTCAGGTTATTCTCCATCCTCGCCACGTTATTCACCAACATCACCGACATATAGCCCGACTAGTCCGGCTTATAGTCCGTCTTCACCGCAGTACAGTCCGTCAAGCCCTCAGGTCTGTTTGATTTTCATTATTCTCTAATTGTATATCGAAAATTATTGGAAAAAAACGGAAACATAATATCGAAAACAGAAACATAAATTATTGAAAAGTAATAATTTCAATATTTCAGTACTCTCCTTCTTCACCGCAATATACACCAAGTTCACCAATGGGTGGTGATGCCTCTCCAGCGGTTATTTGTTTATTGATTTTGTTTTTTTTTTGTTCTTTCATTGCTTCATTTGGCTTTGTTTGATTGCTTAGTTGTTGCAGCGATGAAACTAAATTGCTTTCAGTACTCACCGAGTTCACCGCAATACTCGCCGTCATCACCGCGGTACAGTCCGTCGAGTCCTCAGGTTTGTTTGATTACTTATTGATGTACTTCTTGTTATATTTACTCGATTTTGATTGTTGTTTTTGAACTGAAATTCATTTCAGTATTCTCCGTCATCACCACAATATAGTCCGTCATCACCGGGCGGTGCTGGAACAACGGTTTGTTTTTTTTAAATTTACAACATCACTTATTTGTTTAAAAAATTCATTTCGTAAAAGTCAGAGAAAGGTGGATAGTTATGAAAGCTAATGGTTACCGCTTAGTATTGATTTGATAAGTAATTATAATATTGAATATGGTTGATGTTCCTCTGTTCCGTATCATCAGTACTACGAGTAGATTCTTCTTTAACGATATGAATGCCTCTGATATTATCAGTTAATTTGTTTCAGTATTCGCCGTCATCTCCTCAATACAGTCCATCATCACCACAGTATTCACCGAGTTCACCACAGGTGAGCGTAACGACATTTTATTTTTGTTTGGTTGTGAGAAAGAATGCAATTGTTTAGTGACATAGAAATCCTTTTTGATGATTTCAAATGCAACGCGAAGTGGAATTTCAATTTGAAATTGAGATATAGATGTAATGTTGTCGAAACTCGCGTTTATATTCAGTGCATATTGCAGTATTCACCATCTTCTCCGCAGTACAGTCCATCGTCACCACAGTATTCTCCGGGTGATTAAACGTGTTGATAGTTCGGCTTTAGTCGGTGTGAGCCATATTTTCGTGGATTGGAAATGCCTCATTTCGCTGTATTCAGCTGGCTACCAGAAATCGATCCCAGAAGTGATTTGTTTTTGAATAGTGCAGTTTTTGTGTTTGTTTGAGAGTTGGGTATTAATATACATGTATTTTCATTGATTTGTTCATTCACTCATTTAATTCGTAATGCAGATTTGGATTCAGTTGAGTTCTTTTAATGGCACAGTTGGATCAACCTCGTTGTGTACCTTTTCATCTTACTATTGTTATTGTTACCATTATTTCTAAGGTCATTGTTACTATAATTGTTGTTGTCGATATTGTTGAACAAATCCATTACGAAATGTATTCATCAACTTTTCATTTTTTCATCATATTTTCTCAATGTTGTACATAAAAGGTATTATCCTAACGTATCTTATCCATTTTAAATTCATTTAATTGTAACATTTTGTGTATTGTGAGAACATAATATAAATTTGTTTAAAATTCCATGCACATGCAAAAAGCATTCCCAAGATACTTCTTCGGTGTGCATTTGTTTGATTTGTTTCTGATGTTCGTATTGTTATAATATCAATCTATTTTATTGTATTAATTTAAGTTTTTGAATAGAATCGAATTTTTTGTTCATTTTAGAAGACATTTTTGGGTGGCTGAGAGTAATCTTTGAATAGATAAGTTATGTGAATATTGATAATCATATCGGGATGAATGGCTGAGTAATAGAAATCGGGAATGTTGAAATTTTCAGAATTGTCAGAAATTTTTTCGTCTGAAGCAATATTTTGGATTCTGTATCTTGAGAAAAGAAGTGGTTGTTTTGTCGTCAGAAATATGTAGTGTTTCCTAAGCGATGTTTATCGCGTTCGCAAAATTGTTAATTTGTTATTTTTGTATTTTTGACTTGCAGTATTTAAAAAAATCAAAAAATTCATTGCAGGAAATAATCGTTTTTTTAAATTTTGTTCCTTGCTATCACTTTGATTATTTTAAAAAATTTCTTTTCATTTAAGTTTTCGTTTTGTTGATTGGTCAGTTGTACAGCAGTATCATAAATTCATTTGTTATTTACGGATCAATCAATCAAATCGTTTTGCGGTTATTTGTTTTGAAAAAAATCAGTTTTGATTTTTGCATACTTTTGTTGTGTATTCTAATAATCGCCTCACAAATGTTTTATCAATACTGAATGCTATGTTTCAATAATAAATTATGTTATACGCTCGTTGACTGATTGGTATAATATGTCTTTAAAGTAAGTGATAAATTTGAACAGTGTTGTTTGTGTCTGTCTTGTATTAAAACATGAATCGAAAATGGAATGCAAATACATCCTCTAATCCAATGGGTCCTACACTCGGATGCTCTTTCGATAGTCAGACAGGCCTGCAATGCACGAATCTGGATGGATTACCTCCCGGGATTGTTCTACAATCCCAGGATTCACCAACTTTACGAACTTACGCGTTACATTCTTTCAGGATCAACGCATTCATAAATATTTCAACGGCAGTATGTTTGACAGATCGTACAAGTAACACGTCCTTCCGAACGGAAACCAATAACAAACATGCACAGATCGCATAAAACATCAACTTAGCAGAACTTTTTTTTGCAAATAACTTCAGAACGGCACATATTAGTGACAAAATATGTCACCTGCGCAGCTAGAAATAATGCGTGGAAGTTCGACGTTTCGGCTTCATGACACATTCGGCAACATCATTTGAAACACTGACGGCGATGTCGAGCTTTTAATGCAGGGATTATGGAGGGTCGGGTAGGAGATTATAATAGGAGATTTATCATCACCTTAGTTCCCGACTTTCCAATAATCGTTAACCATTGGAAAGTCAGGAAATAAGGTGATGATAAATGATGTTGTGGATCACTATAGATCATTTACATTGATCACTATACATCAATGAATACATTCATATAGCAATATGCGGATTGCCATTTCCGAGCTAACCGTATTCTCAAGTTTGCCCAGTAAAATATGAATATCTTTGTATTCAGAAAACATATATTTTGCCGAGCGATCTCGCTTACTTGAGAAGATGTAGCTATATTCTTAGATCTATCTCAAATAGCACAGTCGCGCTCATTCATACAAATTGATCACTACATATCAATGAATACATTCATATAGCAATAGGTGGATGTGATCTTCGAGCTAACCGTCTTCTCAGTTTTGCCCGGAACATGTGAATTTCTTTTTACCGTTCGATCCAGCAGAATCTCTACATTCAGAATATTATAAATTTACTGAGCAATTTAGCTTAGTTGAGGAGATATAGGTATTTTATTGATATTATCTCAAGGCAGTGCGGGTGCCACCTTCAAGGCTACAGTAATCTCAAGTTTGCCCAGTAACATATAAATTCCTTTGCATTTTTCGGTCCAGCTGTATCTCTACATTCATAGTCAGAAAAACATATATTTTGCCGAGCGATTTCGCTTACTTGAGAAGATGTAGCCATATTTTTAGATCTATCTCAAATAGCACAGTCGCACTCATTCATACAAATTAATCACTATAGATCAATCAGTACGTTCATATAGCAAAAGGCGGAAAAATTCTGGTGTTAGCTCCAATGTGTCACCGTCAGATCAAAATTCAATTCTCGTCGTTACGTATGAGCGTTGACCAATTCAGATTGTTCTGTTAGTGCATGATTTTGATCAATATCGATTGCACGCATCGTTCAGTGTTTCAATTCATAGATTGTCAATACTTTCATTCATTCCATTTTCAATAACTGTGTATGTGCGGTGCTCGTTCAGATTGCTTGTGACATTCGTGTGCGATGTTGGTTGCAGTACAACCTTGCAATTAACGTCGTTGGCTTCTGCTTATTCTTAACGATTACCTGCTTTGTTGATGGCGAGCAGTTATTTCTCACATCAGTTGCCAATGACTTACAAAAACAATTTCTGTATTTCAGATTCAATTTTAGATTTTTTCCGTGTTCAATTGATTCATTCGTAAACCTTTTGAGGAGCCTCTCGAGACTCACAGCCATATCGTTGAAGAAAATTGCAAATCGCAGCTATGATGTTTGCAGACGAGATAACAAACAATATTTCCATTGAATGGATACTTCAAGATTAATTGTGGAGAATGATGATGGGAATTTGCTGTGTGCTATAATGGTATACCGACTGGAAGTCACATGACACTCCCGCATTCATAAAGAAGAATATACGTGACGAAAAGAGCAAAGACTTTATGGTTGATTGGCTTGAGGGCAGTATATCCGATACCTTGAAGACGATGACAAGAACAATGTCTCTGATAATAACTGTCAACAGATGAGATTTCCATATGAACAGATAAATTCTTACGGCTTGGGTCAGCACGATGCACATTCATCATTGTTTCATTGCATTCTCATTGCAAACTCATTAATTAATATTGCCCACCTCTTATTTGCATTCTTTTCGTTTTTAATAATGTGATCATTTCGACGCTTTTAAAGTCATGAATTGATAATTAGATACGAGTGATCTCAAACCCAGCTGAGTGACGATAACATAGGCGATTTTGCTAAGACACCGTTCTAGATTCTGGTTGGGGCTTCGAATCGATCGAATGGTGAAATCGAGAATCGTTACTTGTTTCTATTAATGGGACTAGATCGGGTGAAATTGTGCTAGGATGCTCGTTAGCGTAGAATTATGAATAGATGCACTAAAGAAATAGTGATGATTAACAAACGAAAAATCGCCTTGCTTTGGATCCATTTTTGCATTTCCAGAAAGAACGCGATTATATTGAAAAATATGAAAGTCATTAAAACTTGAAAACTCGAAACCGAATTAAAGAAATTTGAAACTGATAGGAACCTGAACATGAAATTTGATATATGAAGCTCGATTGAAACTCATTTTCGCGATTCCCAACATCGGAGTTTACCGGAAAACTGAAGATGAATCAAAATCGAAAAGGCGTCACTATTAAAAAATGGTTCAGATGAATGATATGTCATTTTTCAGCGATCAGTTTAGTTGAGTGTGATATTTTCAGCATCTAAATGTTGGTGTTGATGAACAATTTCGATGAGCCAAAACCACTGATCTATCCGCCCGAATGGTGTTTCTGGAATGCACACGTTAGTTTCATCATAATCATTCAAATGAACGAACAACGTTATTTCTACCTCTCTAATTTTAGGTATTTCTCTTCTCCGCTATAAGCATCTCATTCGCAGTCATATATTTCGCTTATTGGCTTATCAACAAATCCACGGCTGTCGATGATGAGGTATGATACTGCATGGTTTCATTCATAATTCAGTGAAAATTTTCAGATTTAGTTATTCTTTAGCATCCATCAAAATGACTAAATGTCACTATTCCAAAGTTGTTCTTCGTTATTCTCAGCATCTGAATTCTCAATAAGTATTCGAATGTTCGATGAATCTGGAGGAATGTTTTGCAGGAGTGTGAAGATGTGAAGAGTGGCGCTTGTGATACGATAAAACCTAGGAATGTTGGATCAGTGGAGCCTGAAAGTAATGTGAATTTAGTTGATCTGAAAGAAGGAGAGCACAAATTGGAAATGTTTCTATCAAGGATGCGTAAACAGCAACTGCAAACACCACCCACCGAACAGGCTTTCAAAGCTGAAATCGCTAAAGCCAATGTCAGAAAGGTGAGATAAGGTGTTAAGCAAGACCACAACTTCATGCCTCAACAGTTCATGTGAAATTGGTCGTAAACTGAGGACTCATTCATTCACTTAAGACTAACGTCTTTGTTGAAATGATCATCGTTCACTCACTTTGACTGCAATTATCCATGCTTTGCAATGAAAAGCGTAACTGAAAATTGAATTGTTGATCTTGTATCGGTTTCTGATTGAAACAGCGATTGGGAACGCGTCTTGAAGGTTTCTAGTTAATCGTACAGGTTCGAGAATCGGGAGTCATCGTCAGAAGTCCAGAAGCAGTCGATTCGTTTGTTTCACCAATCTCCTCGGAAGGGACTGCGCACAACTTCAGTTTTGTATCACCCATTCAAAACACCAAAATTCCGGTTGGAAATTTCTTATTTGCTCTCAATTAATCATCGTTTGAAGTTTTGATCAGCTTTCTCATACCACCGGCATGTTACCGTATAGCGTCGAAAAGGATATATCTGATCGGTGCGTGCGTCTTTCGCACAGAGATTGCATAAACAGCTGATTTAGTAATACGAATAAGTTCAGCCGCCTGCTGCCGTATTATCAAATGGTCAACAAACCGTGGATAAGAATCAGTCAGAAGAATGTAATGATGCCAATGCAAGTGCCAATCAAGATGAGTCATTAAAACTGCCATTAGAAGAATACAGCGATGACGAGAGTGATGAGGAGCATGCATTGAATCAAGGCAATTTATTCGATACCCAGTCACCGCCATCTGAATTCGCTAAGTTTTGTGATACTTCTAGAAATCAACCTGTAAATACTGACTCAGCGAAACAGGTAAAAATGATTGTGATTTTTACTTGTGAAATAATTTACGTTAATTCTAAATGGTTTTGTTCTTATGCAATTATTATTATTATTTTCATTAATGTTATTATTATTATCTCAAAAAATTGGTCATTCTTCATTATCTAGATCGTTCACGGAGCTGATCAACCGGTACAAAATGAAGGCCTAGATACAACAGACTTAAGTCGGATCCAGAAATGGATTACTGCGACAGCAAATGCAACACGAAGTGACGATCACGAACAGGTCACTTTCAGTTTACTTCTGGAACATATCGCTAATTTTTGATGGGAATTGCCAAAATTGAATAAAATATACATCAGATACGTCAGTAAATCCACGAAGTGAAAATCAAATTGAGATTTCAGGAGAATACAATAAGTAGTCCAGCGCAAATCTACGTAACACCACTGCGAGGTGGAGGATTATTGCCACCGAACTTTTTGAGTCGTGACTCGAGAACGTTACATCCTCATCAACACCATCGCCAATACAAACCAAGAGGAATTGTCCGAAGACGAGGCCTTCATAAATTATCGTTTACAAAGTACGCTAAAGATAGTTCTCGTCGCTTTAAAAATGAAACAGAAGAGGGTATTGTCGAGAGAAATCAAGACAGAAATAGACCAGATCAGGCAAATATTCATAATGGTCATTACGGCGACAGAAATAATTTGGCATGTGATCTACTGAATAATGACCATGGTAGTAGTAATAAGAACAAGGAGAGTCTATCAACTGATAAAGAATCCTCCTATCAAACAGCTCAAGAGGATCCCATCGAATGCCGCCGCACGAATGAGGCGCAGAATTATCAGCATGTTCAAGATCAAGATGAAATTCCTTTACATCGTCAGTTCCTGCAATCGCCCAGCAATGACTATTTAGAATTCATCAAACAACTAACTGCCAAAAAATCACCGATTCTATCGCCAACAACATGTAGGCCAAGTGAAAAACTACCAACACTAGGCATCACTTCGTCAAATCGTAACAATAATCCAACAAAACCGCCAAACAGGAATAATACTCCACGAGAACAAGCGCAACATATCGCTAGATGTGCCCCAAGTACTGCCGGCAGAGGGGTGGAACGTGTTTATCGTTTACCCGCTCACCAGCAACGTCCAGCAGTCACCTTCGACTCGCATCCACAAACCATTCCTCGTTCTCGACTAGCTCAAACTCATATATCGCAAAGATATCAGTCTGATGCACCCAATCAACCACAACAATCAAAAGAACGTGAAAGAGGCCAGAAACACAATAAGAAAGTAATTGATCAGTTTATGAAGAATCCATCGTATCGTTATCGCAGTAATTCGAGACAACGCGCTAGAGATAAAGCATTACGCAGACGTTTGAGTGCCTCCAGACTGATGAATCGTCGTCATCGCAGTGGAAGCGTTGAAAAAAGTCCAGAAACTATGCCAGTTCCGCAGCGAATCAGTCGCTCGGCAGTGCGAAAGAAGTCGGGTCGTCGAACTGAAGAACGCATTTTAGACTGGTTTAGTAAGATGTCATTAGATAAACAGCAGCAAATCATCACTAAATATTCAGCAAAACGTTAATTTCTTTTGCTTTTATTCTGATGCAGTTTCATTTGTTATGTACATTTATCTTAATGTTTATTATTATTTTATGGTTTCGTTTGTTTTATCTTCATTAATTGTGTTTCAGTGTTTTATTTTGGTGAATATTATTATTATTGTTTTGTGGAAACAAAATGCGTTTAATTCGGATGTTATTTGGTTTCTTTTGAAAATTTCAGAAATAGTATAATTTGATTTATATGATTATGTAATCAGTTTGTTGTAATTTAATATAGTTTGGTAGGTATTTTGAAAATTATTCATGTATGTATGTGGTTGTTCCAAATTTGTCAGTCGAATTCAAATCTTTTGTTCAAAATTGTATATGGATATTTAAGTGTTTATCTAATGACAATAAAATTGTATATTTTATTTAAAATTGTATATTGATAAACACCGCTGAATTGATGAAATATTTTATCATTGATATTTTGATCACTAATGCTATTTGTTTTCTATGTTTGGTTAAGTAGTCATTTCAGTATATTGTATTGTATTCATTGTATTGTGTATTCAGCATATACTGTATTACATCGTTTTGTATTGCGAGGTGGTATGAATTTTTATTACGGATAGTAATACACTTGTTATGTCAGGTGTCAATAGTATTTGAAGAAAACCTAATAAAATCTGGAGCCTTTCATGGTTTCTTATTAAACGACGACGTTAAGTGATTGCTTCGGAAAGATAGAAAATATTTATGCGATCTGAAAATATTGAATGTATGATTCGTTCGTGATTTCGATTCGTTTGATTCATACGCGTTCGTTGTTTTGTTTACGCCGGATTGTACTTTTGATCATTCAAGACTTATAGGTTCAGGTGCTAGAGACACCTCAACTTATAAAGGTCTTGAAGGAGCGTGAAATGATGCGTGATGACAGCCATCCACCTTAACTCAGCCACGAAGGGTTTATAGCCCTTAGTGCCGGTCCCAAGCCCGGATAAATGAGGAGGGTTGCGTCAGGGGATGGCAACCCGGCGTAAAAGTGGTAATGCCGAAGAGGAAGTGGTAACGACGTTAAAATGGTGATGAATACGTGGGACAACCAACTGAACCGAGAACAACGAAGGAAATTCGAAGTGAGAAGCTGGGCCATCGTGGCGATTGGAAGCTGGACGATGGATGGACGATCTTTTATTAGGTCATTTTCTCGCCGTTTGTTTTTTTTTGCTTTATTTTGCGAGAGCTGTTTTTTCATTATTTGTGTATTTATTAAACTCCTCCCTCCCCCCTCCTCCCCCATCCTTTATCTGGATATTTTCTATCAATATAAGTATTTGGTTATATTTCTTTCGCGATTTGATTAAAGCGCGATTACCCATATTACATTCCCATGTCCTCTGCATGAATAGGAATAAGATGTAGTCTAGAAAAAATTTGTACCATTTTTTCACCTTTCAGTTTCAGATGCTAATAAAATTTTATTGAGGTATTAATGCTTGCGATCCGCTCTGGCGGATCGCAAGCGATCACCGCAACAAGGAGGAATTGGCAAAAATGGAAGAATTTCTCACAAATGAGCGCTGAAGAAGGATCGATCGTTGGTGATGCTTTTGTTGCGGGCACGCTAGATGAAAAGTGGAGGATCAACAATATCGTCTGACATTTGGGCCAATTCTGCCCAAAGGTTATTCAGATATTTATTAATTTCATTATTAATAGGTTTATTATGTTTCATTATTTTATTTATATTAATTTCAGTTTTTATTATGTTTACGGTACTTCGTTTCTTACTTTTTTTGCAACAGAAATTGAGTCGATGTTGAATATTAGGAATTTCCGTCAACCTAAAAACATGCAGAACTCATCCGTCTATGCAGAACTTTTTCGATGAAGCTGTCCTTACGTTAGCTTTCATTTGCGATTAGTCTACGTATGAAGTCGTGTTAATATTCCCATTTGGGTCATTCGATAAATAAGCAGATTCCAAGCTTTATTTGGTCAGTAATCGCAAATCCTGATAATTTCATGGCTT
>JAPYMA010001828.1:0-14412 GCA_035041965.1 Anisakis pegreffii | reverse complement strand
TTATTGAGTGCTAAAATATCAAAAAATATCATTAAATATTATAAATAACGAAGTAATAATAGATTAAAATATACTAATTATTATTAATAAATCAAATATTAATATAAATATTAAATATTATTGTTATTGAATATTAAAATATTAATAAATATTAAAACTTTTATAAATACAATTAAATATTGTAAATAATGAATTAATAATAAATTAATAAATATCAATAAAAATTAAAAAATTGAATATTAATATAAATATTAAATATTACTATAAATAACGAATTAATGATAAATTAATACATAATAATTATAATTAATAAATTAAATATTAATATAAATATTAAATATTGTTATTATTATTAAATATTGAAATATTATTAAATATCATTAAGCATTAAACCATTAAAAAATACAATTAAATATTATAAATAACGAATTAATAATAAATTAATAAATATTAATTATTATTAATAAATCAAATATTAATATAAATATTAAATATTGTTATTATTATTAAATATTAAAATATTATTAAATATTATTAAGTATTAAAACATTAAAAAATATTATTAAATATTATAAATAATGAATTAATAATAAATTAATAAATATTAATTATTATTAATAAATTAAATATTAATATAAATATTAAATATTATTATTATTATTAAATATTAAAATATTATTAAATATTATTAAGTATTAAAATATTAAAAAATATTATTAAATATTATAAATAATGAATTAATAATAAATTAATAAATATCAATTATTATTAAAAAATTAAATATTAATATAAATATTAAATATTACTATTATCATTAATAATAGTTAACTATTAATTATTAATTAAATATTACTATTATTATAATAATAAATAGTATAAATACTGATTATTATTAATAAATTAAATATTAATATAAATATAATAATTATTAAATATTATTAAGTATTAAAATATTATGATATATTAAATATTATTAGGTATTACAATATTAAAATATTAAATATAAGTATAATATTATAAATAATGAATTAATAATAAATTAATAAAGACTAATTATTATTGATGAATTAAATATTAATATAATTAAATATTAATATTATCATTAAACATTAAAATATTAGATATTATTAAGTATAAAAATATTAAAAACTATTACTGTATTTTATAAATAATTCATAAATATTGATTGCTATTAATAAATTAAATATTAATATAAATATTAAATATTATTATTAGGATTGTTAAATATTAAAATATTATAAATAATGAATTATTAGTAAAGTAATAAATATTCATTATTATTAACAAATTAAATATTAATATAAATGTAAAATACTATAATTATCATTGTTATTAAATATTGAAATATCATTAAATATTATTAAGTATTAAAATATTAAAAAATATTATTAAATATTATAAATAATGAATTAATAATAAATTAATAAATATTAATTATTATTAATAAATTAAATATTAATATAAATATTAGATATCATTATTATTATTTCAAATATTAAAAATATTAATAGGCATTAAAAGATATCATTAAATATTATAAATAATGAATTAATAAGAAATTAATAAATATTAATCATTATTAATAATTTAAATATTAATACAAATATTAAATATTGCTATTATTAAATATTAAAATATTAAATATTATTAAGTATTAAAATATTAAAAAATATTATTAAATAATATAAATAATGAATTAATAATAAATTAATAAATATTAATCATTATTAATAAATTAAATATTAATGTAATTATTAATTATTATTATTAATTAAATATTAAATATTATTAAGTATTAAAATATTAAAAATATTATTAAAAATTATAAATAAGGAATTAATAATAAATTAATAAATATTAATTATTATTAATAAATTAAATATTAATATAAATATTAAATTTTATTATTATGATTGAATATCAAAATATTATTAAATATTACTAAGTATTAAGTTATATAAAATATATTATTAAATATTAAAAGTTGGAAGGTAAATGAGAATCTGAAGAATGTCCGCATGTCAAGGAGTTGAGGAAGGATTACGAACGGATCAGAATAAGAGAAGGAATGGAGCGCAGGAATCGAATCACTCGACTGCTGTATTGCGTTAACAGAGACGTCACAAGGACAAGCATCAACAAATCCAAATGACCATAACAAAACTTTTCCAAATGAGACTTTGCAATGCTTCAAGGTAGTTGTGAAAATTGTCCCAACCCACCATTTTCATTCGTGGAGCGGAGCTCACGCTTCATATGCATAAAAACACAAGCTATTTTCAGGACGCAACCGAAGTAAAGGAGACGGAGATCTCACTAACATTCAGGAATACATGTGAAAAGAAAAATTTCCTGGTTTTGGAGACACAACTAAGGTGATGAACGGAATAAACAGACATATGTCGCACGTATTACTGAGCCATAAAATAACCTCACTGAAAGCGGTAGCTGATGTGTACATTACTGAAATTAAGCGACTGGATAACAGATTTCCTAAATTTTGCTAGACAGTCGCGTACATTAAAACTCAAACTATGAATTCCGACCTCGTCGAACTCATCCCACATTACCCAGCAGCACACCAAAAAGTGCCCGTGATGTTGATTATCAATCGGTTGCAATAAGGCGAAAAGAAGTACCCGTTTTGAATGGGATGAAAATGTTTTTAATGACATAAAGACACGGAATGATACAAAGGGAAATGATCTGACATTCAGATTCAAACGAATGATATAAACTCTCCACATATGAATTGTTCTGAATATTGTCAAACACGAGTATCAGCTTGGTTTATGGCTCAGGAATACATACGAAACACAGAAAGCAATTCTTCTGAAAAAAGACCTATATATTTGGTCGAAAAATCCTTTTAATGCAAGCGGTATTGCGTAAGCGCATTTAAGAAATAGAAATAGCAAGCGGATGACTATGTCGGTAATCGCAAATCCTGATGAATTACCTTTGGTCATGAAATTACTACTCTTTTCGATCTTGGAAGAAGGTAATTTAGCAGTCGCATAACGGAAACATATACATTTCGATGATTTTCAGTGCATCGTTAACGTGAACCAGCATTGCAAAATCAAGAGAGATGAGTGGCAAGCATCGAAAGAAACTCACTCGCGGGTATTTTTATGAAAAAGCCATGAAATTATCAGGATGTGCGATTACTGACCGAATAAAGCTTGAAATCTACTCATTTATCAACAGAATTGCGTGCAGACTTTCGTTGAGATTTTGAGAGGATGAATGTGGCAATGCTAGAAAGCAAGACAGATCTGATGTGGTCTGCAATAATAAGATGACCACAATGACCACACAACGACAGGGAATTGCATCGCAGTTTATAGCGCAATACAAAAACAATATTCAGAATGGAAAGAATGATAAATAATGATCACAATATGAGTAATGATAAACAGCAATACAGAAATAATCAAAAAATCATGGTAAAACGTACTGGGCGAGTTGATACTGCGCCGCGACTGAACTGCTCCATGCAGCGAGCGCTCTTGCCATGCGCTCGCTGCCTTCTTCGGGGATGCCATTTATCTGAAATAAAATGAAATCTTCCTTTCCATTCCAGCTATTCTGATCAAAAAAATATTAAATATTATTATTAAATATTAAAATATTAAATATTATTAAGTATTAAAGTAATAGAAAATATCATTGAATATTAGAAATAATGAAACAATAATAAATTAATAAATATTAATTATTATTAATAAATTAAATATTAACACAAATATTAAATATTATTATTAAATATTAAAATATTAAATATTATTATGCATTAAAATATTAAAAAATATTATTGAATTGTATATACAATGAAATAATAATAAATTAATAAATATTAATTAATATTAATAAATTAAATATTAATATTAAATCCAGAAATAAAAACTGCTGGGTTAAGGTATATTGAAAGCGATTAGTTACACTCTGAATGGAATGCGTGGCCACATAAATCAGAACGGGATCAAAAAGTACTGCAAGATAACGTAACGATAGATGGTTGGGGCAAATGTCATAGATAAGATGATTTTTGTGACAAAATGTCACTAAAACAATTTCACATGCGATGTTTCAGTGCAATGGAGAGGCTCTGGTTACGCAGAATACGATTAATCCGTTCTGATCATAACAGTACACGAAAATGTATCATCGAGAAACGCGATGGGCACAAACAACTGGTGAATTTATTATACTGAACTGATATGATCCAAGTGATATTTGATATGACATAAGATTGATAACGTTTGTCAAACTTATGTCACATCAAATATCACTTAAATTTGTGACGTTCTATGAAATAAAATTATCATACGCATTGGGTAGGAGTCATCGCCACAGAATTGTGGCAATGTATCTTGATAGTGTCGGGGAGGAGATATCGCCACAAGGTTGCACCTATGTGTCTTGATATTACACAATATACAGACAAATGAATGGAAAATGTACTCACTCGGACGCATTGCTTATTATTTTCACATATTTTGACTGTGTTAGTACGAATTTCGCTATGTCACGCGGGTCTATTATTATACAGCGAATTTGTGTGTGAACTATTTCGCCCGAATCTTCAGTGTAGCGCATTGTACGATTTAACAGAATGAAGGCAAAGATATAGACAACGATGAACGGATGATATTTAAAGGTACGAGCAGTGATAATTATGAGCAGTGATTACTCGAATGATCTGTTCGTCTCAAAAAAGCATCAATACGCTATGAATGAGGTTTTAGAGAGGCATTTTGAATAAAAGACACTCATCTTCATTTCGCGATGAGCGTTTCGCATCTTCCAGAGACATTATCAAGGTAAAAATGCTGCGCTGAATTGGAACACAAGAGCTGAACAGTGAAGGAATAACTTTTTTTAAGCATTCGTTCCACCCTAAATTTTTCTATCACCATCTTTAGTTTTTGCGCTTCTGCGGCACAACTCAAACGAGAATAAATTATTTAATAAATGTTAAATCACACATGACTGACCAAACCAAGCATTGGGGCTATAAGCGAAATGGAAAACCTGAGAATGCGAAATTATAAAGCACTTGGAAAGCAGTGGCAGATTTTGCTTTACGTTTCTGCCACGTTTGGAGAGTCTATTCAATGAGATATCACTTTTTTTTAAATGAACATTCAAGATTATAGACTGGTAAGTGTGTTATCGAATTATATGGCACAAAATTTTGACGAAAACATATGAAAACAACGAAGAGCTGAGCATTGCATCGCAGAACAATGCCATCTTAAACATTTTCGCATTCAATAGGTTCGTAAATTTAAAAAACATGGTAATTTAACGCGACAAACAAGAGCGCATCGAACTGTACATATAAGGATATCGACAAATAGAGAGCACCATTGCAAGATGGATTTGGCAAGTTGAAGATTTTAAAACATAAAGGTGACAATACCGCGCAGGATTACGAATAGGCCTAATTGCATCCGAAGTTTTTCAGAGGCCATTATAGGGAGGAAGGAAGTACCCGTTTTCGATGACATATAAAAACTTTTCCTGATAAAAATATGCACAGTGATACAAAGGGAAATGAATCTGACATTCAATATCAAATCAACGCAACAAATTCTTCATAAATGAACGGTTTTTGACAGTGTCAAACACGAATATGAGCCTGGTTTACGGCTCACGAATACCTGCGAGATGCTATAAGCTACTTTTGCACCAAGATCTATTGTATATGGCTGTAATATCCTTTTAATTTAAGCTGCATGACGTAAGCGCATTTAAGAAATAGAAATAGCAATCGTTTGAAAAAAAAGACTATATTCTGCTAATTTTATTCAAGAAATCATCATACTTTTCGATCTCATTCGGAGATGGCAATATTGCATTCGCACAACGGAGATAGCAAAATTTCGATGGTTTGAACTGCATTATCAATGCGAACCAGCATTGCAGAATCAAAACAAATGAGACGTAGGTGTACTTGTTTGCAAATATTTCCACACAATATCTATGAAGTTTTCAGGATCTGCGATTACTGGCCGTCGAAATCTTTCTGAGTGAGAATGCGCCAATAATGCGCCAAAAATGCTCAATATTTGTGATAATTTTAATTAATTGAAAAGTCTTTTCATTTCGTGAAACTACGCCCGGTCGATATTGGGTAGGCTTCCACTAGGAAGAAGGTAACAATATAGAAAATAAGACAGATTCGACAAAGTCTGCAACGATATCAATAAGCGCAAAAAACAACAGAGGGCATAATATCGCAGTATATTGTGCAAAAGAATGGAAATAACCATGAATAAAGACCACATCAAAAACACGAGTAAATAATACGTAAAAAATCAAAAAATTACGATAAAACCAACTGGGTTTGATGAGGTCCTTGCTGCGACTCCATTGTTTCGAGCAGCGAGCGCTCTAGCTATGCGCTCGCTGCTTTCCTCGGGTGGGCGATATGTCTGAAATAAAACAAAATTTCTCCTTCCATACCAGCCATCCTGATCAAAACTTTATCAAAATTTTATGTCACCAGTGACCTATTCCAGATTTGTTCCGTTATCCAAACATTATGGAATAAATGGACATTCAAAAATTGCATTACATCGAAAAGTTTTCTCAGGAAACGAGAAAGACGCTGGGCAGTTCCCCAATCCTCAACAAGAGATCAAATCTGTCTACAAAATGCGCATCAGCAGTGACTGATATGACGGGAGCAAGCAACAATATTTGTAAGCAATGGAAATTCGAATGAACTGACAATGAGAGTTTTGAAAGTGTATCTTAAGAAAGACGCCTTAAAGGAGATCAAAGCTTGAATAACACTTAATAACAATAAAGGCTTAATTACAAACAACGCGTTCTCACGGCATTGTGCGATTGCAGACGATATTGGGTTTGGGGTTCAAACCTACTGGCCAGTGGCTGGTTTGGGCGAATGCTGCAGACGAGATGAAAATACGCATATAAACAACTCTATACATAGGAAGAACATATAAAGAATCACGTACATAAGAACTAACTGAGACAGCGGAATTCGCGAGGATAAGCAGTTTGTGCAACGCAGAATCAGGCATTCATTTTGGTGGTATTCAAAGATACCACTAACGCGTAACATAATTTCAACTTAACTCAACAAATTCTGCACCTGAATGCGACAAGCAGATTTACATGTTCGGTATTTGTAAAGAGTCTGATAAATGCAAAGTATCATAGTTCATGAAAATCTACGCGTGGTATATAATAAAGAGCCTTCAATTGAGATGGAGTGATTATATGAAACAAGAATAATAGGACGGAAGACTGGGAAACAAGGGAGGATTGGCACGCTTCGCAACGATACAATTAACCACAAACTGTAACATCACAAATGGTGCAAAATAACGCCCTCATATTCATTATATACAGAAATCATACGGCGGATTGTTTCCTACCCCTTTTATCGCTAAATTAAGGTCAATTCTCGTGCTTAATATAATTTTGTACAATATCAAACTTTGAGTTTAAAAGCCACACAAATGATTCAACGCGAATATGAAAAGTTGGAAAGAAAATGGTGCAAATTTGGACGATTTGATATGCAAAAAATGAAAGGAAATCTAAGTTTTCCATGTCATATTTGAATCATTATCAACATTTCAAACATAACTGTACATATAAATCAGGAATGTGATAAGCGTGATAAAACACTTTCGATACACTTATGCAGGAAACGAGATAAATGTCGGAAGAACGAGATATTTAAATTGCAGTTGTTTTACAAATAGTTCTCCCACGTTTGCGGCATGAGCCGAATGAAAATAAATGAATTGATAAATGCTGATTCATAAGTGACTAATGAAAACGATTATATGAGTTACAAGCGGATTGGAAAACCAGTGAGCGCGAAATTATAAAGCACTTGGAAAGCAGTGGCAGATTTTTCTATAAGTTTTTGCCACGTTTGTAGGATCAAATCAATGAGATTGCTCCTTTTTTTAAAGAAACATCTAAGAGAACGGATTAATAAGTACGTGAGCAGAGTATATGGCACAAATTTCTGACAGAAGCTCATGAAAACAATGGGACGTTGAACATTACATCGCAGAACTTAGGCCATCCTAAATAATTTCGCATTCAATAGGTGAGTAAATTCAATAGGTGAGTAAACATGAAAATTCAAAGCGACTAATAAAAACGCGAGAATATCATGAGACCAACGGTGCATGCAAGTATATCAACGATCAGACAGCACCACTGCATGTGAAAACTATGTTTGATGCGCAAAAACCTGAAAACGAGGTGAATAGCATGCGGGATCATAATGATTTATCAGAATAAGCTGACTGCATTTGAAAATTGGAGAGAGCAAAATCATCCATATCTCTATGGTTAACTTTCTTTTCAGAATGACTTTTTAGTATGACCGAAAGAATGAAAGGCTCGCGACATTTTTACTAATGAGTGATTGTTCCAGTCATCCAACAAAACAACTTGGTATCTCCGCAATGTGTTATTCTAGAAGTGAGCAAATGAGGGAAACAGTGCAGGATTCTCTCTGTTATATATAAAATAGCCAAAATAAGATTGCGCAATCGTTCCGAAAACAATATTACAAATTCAGTTTGCCATGAAAATTCATAATGGAGTCGTGAAGTAAAGGGAAATGATATACATGAATATAACGAATTGAGATATGGATTATGGATGAATGGCAACGGGATGTAAGGATGTAAACCACAATACTGCTTTCCTGCATGTTAATACTATATTGCCTATTGCGAAGATATCATGACAGTAGGACTAGAAATTGAGAAGAGTGGAGGATGTAGCAATGGATCTCAGACGAAGACAGCATCAAAGTAGAGGTAGAACATTTCAAAAAGCAATTCAAAACGCAACGCACAACGCCAATTATTATGATAACAATAAAAATAATAGAAAGCACAATAATAATGATAATACGAAAACAACAAAATTTAAAAAAGAAGGAACCATACCAAAAAAATTGCGTTGGAACCAAACCAAAAAACCGCGCTCGACTTCTGCTCCCCTTCGATGCCGCTTTCCCACCCGATTCGGAACCAGTTTTTTTCCTATAAACAAAACCACTTTAAAGTTTCATTCTCACCATCGCTCATGGTTCTGAATGCTTCTGTAACCAATCTACCCTTCAACTTTCCTAACAATAAGCAACTTATCCTCTCATAATCTGTCCAAGTCGTATTCACAATGACGGCTACAAACACATTTCATCTTACAATAAAAAGTTTTAGTGTTACTTTTGAAACTCATCGCTTGCGCAAATATGCACAAAAAACCTTTCGCACATAAATGCATTCAGACATTTCTCATTTTTACAATACTTCTAAGAAAATACGTCAGATTTGTGCAGTGAATTGAGTCATATAAACAGAAGAGAATTAGCATGAATGTCATGTATATAAGAGACTTATACATGTACACATGATGGGACGCAACCAATGAATTTCGTGGGGAATGCGGCATGAATAACGGAAAATAAAACTGAGATGAACAGCGAAAACAGCAATCTGGATGGAAAATACCGGTGTTTAGGGCATAGACATTCGATCGCCTTGAGAATTTAAATGAATAAAATACGATGGTTGTAAAATAAAATAAGATGGGAGACAACAACGGGTTTCGAGATCATTATAGGTTAAATAGCTCAGAATTAGGAGACGAACAGCGGACGAGTGTATCCTGAATGATTAAAAACTCGGAGATGATCAAAGCTATGGCGACGGATGATCGAAGTATTTAGAAAGGAGATCTTTACCTAACTGGCACTCTCCATGCTGAAGTTCAATACGAATTGGCATTCTTCACGCACGATATTGCAGAATAATGGCGAAATTTCTTCACCAGATTAGAAAAGGCACGCGTTCGAACGGAGATATTCACGTGTAATAAATTCAGAACAGTTTCGTATTCTCAACTGTGCTTGAACAGCACCAGCAAATCTCCGGAGTTAAATATAGCATTACAGAATGAATATCTTTGTTGCAAATTTGGGTTCGCGTACGGTGGGATACGTGAAAAACAGAAGTGATGCACACATCAATACATAGTTTAAATACAGCAGACAATCATTAGGCTAATTGTAGGCATGCATATACCGGAGTAGGTGACATCCAAATACTCTTAATTTTTTTCTATTCTCATACTTCGCTTTACTGAGATTCAACGACGGATATGTTGCTTCAGGTGATTCATCAAAAAAATGGCATACAGAGCGTGGAATTATGAGAATTGCCGTGAAGGAAAGCGCAAGAAATTATTAGAATTTGCAAATTTCAACAACTGACTAAATGAAAAAGAATACAACAATGAAAATTTCTAATGTCTCTCCATTCACACAAATGCGTAAATTTGCATTTGAAATTGTCTTAAATATTTTTACTGTCGTGGAAATTTTGGATTGGATGGCGGGTTATAGGAACACAAAAGATGCGATATGCGTTTAAATAAGTGGATGAAATGACATCGACAACTGCAAAGTAACGAATTTGAGTGAATAAAGAAACATTAAAATGTTTTCATTTTAACATTTTCACTTTCAAGTTTGTCGTAAAGACTTTGCAATACATCAATCTTTCGCTTCCAATGAACAAAATGGTTAACTGCGCATATTAAAATGGGTCAGACAACGGCGCAATTTCGGACGAACGTAAAGGAAAAAGCAATGAAAAACTGAATGTGTCATCGCAAAATTTGATTCCTTTTCAAAATTTTGAACATCTGGGAATGTGACCATGAGCTGAGAGCAGAGTGTGAACGCCACAACAGGGAGATTTACACGGTCAGTACTCGCAAAGATTCAGATAAATCCAAAGTATCATAGCTCGTGAAAATCTGCGCATGGTTCATAATAGAGAGGCTCTCACTGGAATGGTGTGATTTTATAAAACGTGGAAAAATAATAGGACGGAAAACTGGAAACGAAGAGACGCTTGGAATGTTTTACAATGATAACAACAACAACCACAAATTGTAAAATCACAATATAAATCGCAAAACAACAACAATATTCTGAATGATCTCCATCATACATAATAAATGAATAATGATAATAATAGTAAAGAAATAATTTAAAAGTTATGAAACATACGAAGCGCATTGATCAGCCGCGCCACCATACAAATGATTTGATGCAGCGAGCGCTCCATCCATGCGCTCGCTGCATTCGTCTTCGCGTAGAATATAACTCTGAAATCAATAGAATGTTTGCCTTTCAATCGAGGTAACCACATAAGAAATTCAAGGTTTCTTCTAAACCTTTCAAGCTTTGTTCTGACATCTAAACATCACAGAATATGAAAGAAGACTTTAGGAAACTGAAGGAAACGGAGAATGATTCTGATAAAACAAACAGGAATCAAGACAAAAGCAACGGGTTTATACGATATAATGGGACTGAAGACTATCGAGGAGTCAGTAGTCACATAGAAAATATAAATAATATTTAGAACAAATAGTATTTAAAACAAAACAAAAACGTTCAGATATATACAAGAGTAGTACCTGTGGGTCCGCTTATCTACGGTAACTAGCCACGCCCACAAACTACGGTAGTAAACTACATTAAATTCTTACATGAATGTGAAGAAATTCTTAAAGTGGGATGGCCTAAACGTGAGCGTGGTATACTACCGCAATTTAAGCGGGTCCACAGGTACTACTACTACGAGTGGATGAAAGAAGTAAATTGAACATATATTACGATGGTGAATAACGCGGAATCTGTAGACGTGAATGACGAGAGAGTGTATTCTGATGGGAGAATATTAAGACGAATTTTTGATTTGATAGCGATTGAGGAATAGATTATAACCTATCAATCGCTACAAGGATAAACACGCCTCAAACGATCATAAAGCAAATTATCACCCATAATAAGGACTACCTCGAATAATCGCTCGCACCCCTGCGCTAAGCTCCGCCTCTTTGGCAAATATGGCACCCTCCTTGGCACTAAGCCCCGCACCCCTCTTGTCAAATTTTTCAACAATTCTCAATTTATCAACGATCGGAAATTCTTTTTCACAATTAGTTTTGACAATATGAAGGAACTGGAGATATTTCAATGCATAAATAATAAATTTGATCTGAGGAATATGAAAACTCATTCGAATTGCGCACAGGAGTTTGGTAACGGACGCATTCATATTCATTAAATACGAAAATCATACGGCGGACTGTTTCCTACACCTCTTATCGCTATTTTTGCCACGGTTTAAGAATCAGTTCAGAGAAATTGTTCCTCTTTTTTAAGAAACATCCAACAGAACAGATCAATAAATGCATGAGCGGAGTATATGGCACAAATTTTTGACAGAAGCACATGAAAATTAACAGAGGGTTGAACACTGCATTGCAGAACTTAAGCCATCTTAAAAATTTTGCATTCAATAAGTGGGTGAATTAAAAGAACACGAAAATTTAACACAGCGAACAAGAGCATATCGAATTGTACATCAACGAGATGGATCAGGCAATTTCAAGGTTAAAGACCTAAAGACGATAAAAGCGCGCAGAATTATGCATGAATTATGAGAAGGGCTGACCGCATCCTGAGGTTTTCCAGCAGATGTTAAAAATCGTGAATGATGAACAAAAAACCTTTTGTAAACACCACGCGGTATCATGGATAGTTCATAACGAATAGCTGACTGGTTTCACAATTTAAAAGAGCAAAATCATCTATATTTTTATTACTAATTTTCTTTTCAGAATGTTTTTTTTAATTTGACGAAAAGAATTGAAGGCTCACAACACTGCGCTAAGAGACGAGTGGATGTCAGACGAATACCGTATTCAATCAAGCATAAAACAAACAAAAAGCATTTCAAAACGTAACGCATTACATCAATTATTATGATACAACAAAAATAACCGAAACCACAATAATAATGATAATATGGTAAGTACAAAATTTTAAAAAAACCGTACCAAAAAATTGCGGCTGGAAGCTCCGATACCGTTCTGCTTGTAGCGCCCGACTGTTGTTTAAATCGGTCGGGCGCTCTGATGACAGCTTTTCCTCTCAATTCGAGTTTTACCTGAAAACAAAAGCTTCAAAAGTTTCATCCTTATTATCGCTCATGTTCCTGAACTATCCTGTAACCAACCTACCCTTCAACATTCCTAACAATAAGCAACTAATCTTCTCCTAATCTGTCCAAGTCGTATTCAGAATGACGGCTACAAACAGATTTCATCTTAAAATTGAATGTTTTGGTGTTAAGGGAGTTAAATATTTCAGGAATCAGTAAATCAAGGGAGTTAAATATTTCACAACGTTAATGCAACGCATGCAATCGACACATCATCTATCGCTACAGCAAGTAAATTGGCAATTTTTTTTAAAAATAGCTATTAGCCATTTTTTTGATGAAGGAAATAATTAGAGAACGGCAAAACAAACAAAACAAATATCTTCACAAAGAAACACAAAAACAACCACACCACTTCTAAGCAATTCAAACATTCAATCAAATAGCGAAGTAAACATTTAACTTTTTTCTATTCAATTGAAAATATTTTAAAACGAAAAGCAAAATTTTTTACATCTCTTACCTTAATCATTATCAAGCGAACGTTTCGACGTAAGAATTGTGGTCAGTGATCACATATTGGCATAGACTTTTATTAAGTCATCAGATATTCATTATTGATATAATCCAATTGATATATTCCAATTCATTATTGACCGATAAGATGCCAATTATCCAAACACGTCATCTTATCAGCCATTGGAATATATCAGTAATCTACCAAATAAATACCTGAAACTTTAATAAGCATTTTTACAAGAATTAAGATGTAATGCTCTGATAGCATATCGAAGAACTGACCTGAATAAATTACGATGAGTTGAATTGCAGTTGAAATATTTATGCAGAGATATCAAATGTTAATATTATATTGATGATATTCACCATATTGATATCCAAATAATCATGTTCATTGTATCATACCGTACCAATAATATTCATATTACCATCCATCATAATAAAAATATTCAAATTAGTTATTGATACGCGTTGTAATTACCGGCAATCCTCATAACTGATTATCTACAATTACCATAAATACACAACTATATTAGCGTATCAATGACGACCGCATAATGCAATTTTGAAAAAATCAACAATTCTATAAACATACCATATGGTACGACGGTGATTCACGAACTACCCTCGTCGTAGTTCGCTCAGAAAATATATATTTACAATTCTGGAATAATCATCAATAACATCTTCAACATCGGCTCACTTAATTTCTGTTGCAAAAAAAGTAAGGAACGAAAAACCGTAAACATAAAATTAATGGTGAAATTAATAGATATCTGAATAACCTTTGGAAAGCTCCTCCATTTTTGCCAATTCCTCCTTGTTGTGGTGATTG
>JAPYMA010001819.1:0-20758 GCA_035041965.1 Anisakis pegreffii | reverse complement strand
TGCATGCATTGCCCTGGCTCTGCTCACCTAAGCCTGCCTGGCCTGGGGCTTCCACAGCTTTCTCCGCTCAGCTCAGCTCCGGCCTCCAAAGCTCCGGGCCCAAGCTCCAGCCCAGCCTGGCGCTCCGGCTGTCAGCTCTAGCTCCAGCCTCAGCTCCAGCTCCAGCCCAGGCCTGTGGCCTAGCCTGCCTGCCTGGCCTGCCTGGCCCAGCCTAGCCTGGCCTGGCCTGCTCCAGCCTGCCTCCAGCCTACCTAGCCTGGCCCAGCCTGCCTAGCCTGGCTCCAGCCTGCTCCAGCCTGCCTGGCCTGGCCTAGCCTCCAGCCTGCCTAGCCTAGCCCAGCCCAGCCTGCCTGCCTGCCCAGCTCCAGCCTGGCCTAGCCTAGCCTAGCCTGGCCTAGCCTCCAGCCCAGCCTGGCCTGCCTCCAGCCTGGCCTAGCCCAGCTCCAGCCTGGCCTGCCTGGCTCCAGCCTAGCCTGGCTCCAGCCTGCCTCCAGCCTAGCCTAGCCTGGCCTAGCCTGGCTCCAGCCTAGCCTGCCTCCAGCCTGGCCTAGCCTGGCCCAGCCTAGCTCCAGCCCAGCCTGCCTGCCTGCCTCCAGCCTGCCTGGCCTGGCTCCAGCCTAGCCTGGCCTGCTCCAGCCTGCAGCCTGGCCCAGCCCAGCTCCAGCTCCAGCCTGCCTAGCCTGGCCCAGCCTGCCCAGCTCCAGCCTGCCCAGCCCAGCCTGGCCTAGCCTGGCTCCAGCCTGCCCAGCCTGCTCCAGCTCCAGCCTGGCTCCAGCCCAGCCCAGCCCAGCTCCAGCCTGGCCTCCAGCCTGGCCTCCAGCCTGCCTAGCCTGCCTGCCCAGCCTGGCCTGCCCAGCCCAGCCTGCCCAGCCTGGCCTAGCTCCAGCCTCCAGCCTGCCTAGCCTAGCCTAGCTCCAGCCCAGCTCCAGCCTAGCCCAGCCTAGCCTGGCCTAGCCTCCAGCCCAGCCCAGCTCCAGCCCAGCCTGGCCTAGCCCAGCCTGCCTAGCCTGCCTAGCCTGCCCAGCCCAGCCTGCCTGGCCTAGCCTCCAGCCTGGCCTAGCCCAGCCTGCCCAGCCTGGCCCAGCTCCAGCCTGCTCCAGCCCAGCCCAGCCCAGCCTGGCCTGCCCAGCCTGCCTAGCCTACCTGCCCAGCCTGGCTCCAGCCTGCCCAGCCCAGCCTGGCCCAGCCCAGCCTGCCCAGCCTGGGCTCCAGCTCCAGCCTGCCCAGCCTGCCTGCCCAGCCCAGCCTGCCAGCCTGGCCTGCTCCAGCTCCAGCCCAGCCTGGCCTGCCTCCAGCCTGCCTGGCCTGCTCCAGCTCCAGCCTGGCCTAGCCCAGCCTGGCCTGCCTAGCCTGGCCTCCAGCCTGCCTGCCCAGCCTGCCCAGCCCAGCTCCAGCCTGGCCCAGCCTGCCTGCTCCAGCCCAGCCTGGCTCCAGCTCCAGCCCAGCCTGGCCTGCCTGCCTGGCCCAGCCTAGCCTGCCTGCCCAGCCTAGCTCCAGCCTGGCCTGCCTGGCCTGGCCTGCCTGCCCAGCCTGCCTCCAGCCTAGCCTGCCTCCAGCCCAGCCCAGCCTGGCCTCCAGCCTCCAGCCTGCCTGGCCTGCCCAGCCTGCCTGCCCAGCCCAGCTCCAGCCTGGCCTGCCTGGCCTGCCCAGCCTCCAGCCTAGCCCAGCTCCTAGCCCAGCCTGGCCTGGCCTAGCCTGGCTCCAGCCTGCCTAGCCTGGCCCAGCCCAGCCTAGCCCAGCCTGCCAGCCTGGCCTGGCCTGGCCTGCCTAGCTCCAGCCCAGCCTGGCTCCAGCCTACCTGCCAGCCTGGCCTAGCCTAGCCCAGCCTGGCCTAGCCTGCCTAGCCTGCCGCCTGCTCCAGCCTGGCCTGCCCAGCCCAGCCTGGCCTGCCTCCAGCCCAGCCTGGGCCTGCCTGCCCAGCCTCCAGCCCAGCCTCCAGCCTGCCTGGCCTGCCTGCCTGGCCTCCAGCCTGGCCCAGCCTGCCTAGCTCCAGCCTGCCTGCCTAGCCTGCCTGCCTAGCCTCCAGCCTGCCTAGCCTGCCTGCCTGGCCTGGCCTGCCTAGCCTGGCCCAGCCTGGCCTCCAGCTCCAGCCTAGCCTGCTCCAGCCCAGCCTGCCTGGCCCAGCCTAGCCCAGCCTGGCCTGCCCAGCCTGGCCTGGCCTGGCCTGCCTAGCCTCCAGCCTGGCCTGGCCTGCCAGCCCAGCTCCAGCCCAGCCTCCAGCTCCAGCCTGGCCCGAGCTCCACCTGTGCCTAGCTCTGTCTTGGCTCCAGCTCCAGCTCTAGCGCTCCGGTCTGGCTCCAGCCCGTTCCGCTTCCAAGCCTGCTTCAAGTCTAAGCTTAAGCCTGAGCCCAAGCTCTAGCTTAAGCCCAAGCCCAAGCTCTAGCCTGCCTAGCCCAAGCCTAAGCCTAAGCCTAGCTTCTTTTGATGAGTAGCTTCAGCTCCGACTGGAGCTCCAAATGAAGCTCGAATTTGCAGGAGATCCATCCGATGGCGTGCATGCGAGAATGCTAGAATGCCTCTATAAACCATTTTAACACTGCTTGTGATCACTTTTACGTTCGGATCACTGCTGTTTCTATCATAAAGGGAAGGAATGCTCCGTGGACCATGTCTATTTCAAGTTATTTTTCGCTTTTCAGGTTAATTTTTTTGCAAAAACCTGAAATTCCATCGGACAGGTGTGCCTGACTAGAGCGATAATTTTTCAGTGTGATCAGTTTTGCCACCGTTGCATTCGGTGATAAATTCCTGACGGCCGATGACCCTGTGCTATTGGCCGGAATTATCTGTCATGTGGTTTGGGGTATGATCTTGATGACCATAATGTTCTCAGTTGTGGGTGTCTACCTGAGAATGGTTCGTCGTGATTTTCCAGCAAAAAAAATCCCAATCTTTTTCCGAAAAAGTACAAACGTTTTGCAAAATTCCTCACTGAACTCGCAGAAACCCTGCGGATCTTTACGATTTTCACAAATACAGCTGAAAAATGTGGCTGATTTCGTTTAAATCTTCACATCCACTACATTGGACGTCAATTGCGAACTCGAATCAATCCGACCATATCGACCCAATCCTATTGATCCGATCTCATCCATCCTCTATCGCCAATCCATTTCGGTCCCGTTAAATCAGTTGAAATGAAGTCACAACACACGATTTCGTAAAGTTCTCTATCTGTTTACAGCCGCTATGTCCCACATCTCTATCGGTCTACAGATTGCAACCGAATTACATCGGTCGCAAACTAGTGATCAACTTCTTGAACTGTTATTAGTCAATCCGTTGCTGAAAACTGTCACTGTTTCTGAATAAGATATTTGACGTAAATTGAATCTTAGAATTTTACTTCACAATTCAAAACAAACCTTACTATCTAGTATTTCGTGATATGGCCTCAATGGACATGAATCAATCGATTAATATGGTCACATAATTTCAATGAAATACTCGTCGCATATCTATAACACTTCATGAATGTCTATAACACTACCTACACGATACCAATAAACAATAAATTAACGCCAAATCCCATAAGAACAATCATCAGTCTCATACTCTATAATGGTATATTAGGCCGTTGAACAATAACCAAATAACCTGTGTAAATTAATAACGTGTGTAAACCATTCAATAGCAACAATACTTTTAGTGACCGACCTTTGTGGAGTTTATTTAGATTGAGACGTATTAAATGGCCGTCAGATTTTGTTACATGATTGTTTGGTTCTTTATACATCACTTCGAGATTTACGTGTGTTCATCTTGCGGTGTGCATGCGCTCGAAGAAGTGAAGAAGCTGTTAAGTTGTGAAATAATTCAAATTTATTACTTCCATCGTTTGAATATAAACACTTCCAAATTTTAACACATTCCCGTTAAAGAATTGAACACTGCATTGTATCAAACCGCAAAAATTTTTCGTAAGAAGCATTTTGTTATTCTTGTCACAATTATTGTTTATCGCAATTTGATGTTTTTCGTTAATTTGAATTTTTGCTTGATGGCTTTTGCGTGAAAAAGATTAGTTTGAATTAAAATTTTGAAGTGCATTGCTGATTCTTGATAAGAATTCATTTGAAAAGGTTATTCCGAATTCTGTCCCTTTTTCTTGCATCTTTACGAATGTCCAAATTTCATGAAAGAAAAAATGATATCATGTAAAAATTGGGTCAGAACGTAACATTTCTTTTAGCGGCTGGAACGAATCCGCTTACAGTTTGTTATTGTGGTTTGGATTAGGACTTCCTAAGTAGTCAATTTTCTCGAATCAAGTGGTTTCTTCATGTGTTCTGGTGCAGTTTAGTCGCGTTATGTAGCCAGCTGTTGGATATCAGTTATGTAGAACTGTCAATTGCTTGAGGTGATGACGCACATAAGTATATATACAATATGAGATTTATCTGCGCAATACTATTGCAATGCATCTCATCATGACAAATCATATTGGTGCGTGCAATTTTCAGTGGAGCGCAGCAGGACGAATGAAGAGAACGAACGAAACTTTTCAGTTGTTCGTATGAAGGGCTATCAATCACTTTCTATGCAAGTTTGCACCGTTGAGTAAAGTTTTAGCGATGATATTCGACAATTGGCTAATGCATAGCTAACGTTAAGCTCACTAAAGATCAAATTGGTTTTGCTTCTTTTCTTTGGTGCTCGCTTATGCTAATCGGAAAGATTACCTTGACTTTCTTACGACGTCAGCTTTTAACTTTTGGTGACGTAGATTCCAGAAGAGATACTAATGTGATGATAACAATAATGAAACAATTGTAACGCAGTGAGTAAAAGGCAATAATGAAACAACTGTAACACAGAAAATAAATAGGTAATAATAATATTAAAAACAATATTAATTATGATTTTAATAATGGTAATGATAACAATGAAAATAACGATAAAAACAATGACAGAACATCAGATTTTTTACCAAGGTTTCGGTGTTATCAATACTTTCTTTTGGTAAAACACTGAATCGACAACACCAAAGCTGACTTAAGAAAGGCAGGATGGAGAGTATCGCCGTTAATTGTCAGCGATCTTGTTAACGCATTCAATAAGATTGAGGAGACGCTGAAATAGGAGTTCATATTGGTTTATTTTACATGAGAATAAATAGAAATTGATTCATTTCGGAATGAACATTTGTTAACAGGTTCTAATTCCAGTAAGTTCATGAAATTTTAAATTGCAAATTGAAATCAAATGCTGAATGTAAGAACAGCAACAAGTGATATATTTACAACTCTCTTAATTTTAGGGCCTATTATTGTGAGATAGCCATATGTAACAAATAGTATGCTCAGTGCCAAGTGATCAGATTCTAGTTACAAAACTTTTCCACATGTATAATCCTTTCAAAAATATTTTGAAGTTGATGTTTATGCAGACAAAAAATCCTCAGAATGAATAGAATTTACCCCAGTTGTTTTCCTCATGAACCAAGCCGTGACCAAACAATTTTGGACATAAAAGTGTGTAATGCATAACACCATTTCGATTTTGTTGAACAATTCAAAGAATCAATTGACTGCAGATATCAATTCTGCTAACTTTTTCATAGTTCACGCAATCGTCGAAACGCCAACAAAAAGTCAACGATGATAATTAACAATTGACAATAAACGAAACTGTGCCTATCGCGATGTATTTATATGTAAAAACAAATGAGTGTGTTTTCAATTTTGAAGTGTTAAAATGGAATCAAAACCATTTATTCCCATCAACTAAGATTTTTTCAGTAACGCCCACAGTATATGGCCGTAAAACTGATCAAACAAACCCCCTAATTGATCGATGAATTCGTCATCTTCAAAACGCTGAGTATCATCTTCAAACGAATGTGTCATATTCCATTTCTGTTATTATGGTCGTCGTCATTCTTTCAATCATTGATTACAAAGGCAACAAAGAACAATATTAACAATAGTAAAATATATATATCGAAGAGAATAATAAAAAGGGAAAAGATCGTTAAAGGATACCAAAAATGGGTTCGGTATGAAACGAGGTTAATAAGAAGAAGTGAAAGTGCCGAATAACTGAAATGGATGTCTGTCATCAAGATGATAATTCCTTCATTATGTCACGACTATATACCTATTCTCATGCTGTCGAATAAATCACTTACGATTAATTCTCTTATCATCGAACAATATTCAACGCAACTCGTTCCTTCGATGAATTAATTTCATCCAATCTAATCATCGTTATTATAGTTTCATTTCAAGCTGCATCTTTGCATTCATCGCTGCTGAAGTTTTATCATCTGCCGCTTTCCATACTCAAAAAGGAACCAATTCCCAACGATTCTCCTCTACTAAAGAATATTCATACTGCAACATCACCATATCGAACGATCGTTCGATTCATTGATTGACTGTTCTATCCTCATCTAACTTTTTCGTTAGTGATAATCACCTGATTTGGTTAATTATTGATCGTTTGCTTTGTGACGCATTACTGCTCTGCAATTGTGGTGCATCTGATAAAGAACATATCAGGATGACTCGCTTGATCATCCTACCAGCCATATTCACAAGTGCTTCTGTTGCATTATGGGTTATGTTGTGGTCAGCACCTGGATGGAACAACTCAGATGGTTACCTTATACAGAATCTCTTTTCATGAATTCATTCCGTTCACTTCATGCACACTTCAATTTAGAATTATTGACCTTTTAAAAAGACTATTCATCAGCAGTGACATAATAGATCGTAAGATTTCGGACCCCTTGGGACGTAAGATTGGAAAATTTGCACGAAGATTCCCAACTGCGCGATCTTACGAACGTAAGATTCCCAGCTTCTGAAAAATTTGCACGAATAAGTCGAAGTTTCAGTCTAACGTAGGAAATTTTTGATTATATTTAGGTAGAACAATGTTGACTATTCACGAAAGTATTACATTGATGAAGTCGTATTTAGGTGATGCAGTATGGCACTTACCAGACCAATTCGACAACTTCACATCGATAGCGGAAAAGTTTCGAGCATATAAACAGAGGCATTTCGGCTACATTACAGTCCTTTTCATATCGACCTATTTGTATAAACAAACGTTCGCAATTCCTGGATCGTTCTTTTTGGTGAGCTCCGTCGCAGTTCTCATTTGCAAGTTTCAGCACACCAGTCAACTTGTTTATACTTCACTGTCTCTAGATGTCCAGCTATATAGAAAGAATTTCAGCAAAAGCTCAGCTCTACTAGAGCAGTGTTTAAGGTTAATCAACTGCACCAGTGTTCCTAATCGTTCGAAGGTCTTCCTTAATCATTATCTTACTCATTATCAGCAGTGTTCCTTAAGTGATTTTTGAATGAATTTAATTAAAATGCTTCATTAAGACTGCTGAATTTTACAGTTTCATCGTTGACTTGTAGAACAAGAAGTAAATGAGAATAGATGAATCGAACATTTGAATAACAACCTGACAACGGTTTAAGAATGTGATCGCTGGTGCTTTATATGATTTATGGATCGGTTTTGCCTTGGTTTGTACATTGACAACAATCGGCTCGACTCTGTGTTATTTATTTTCCGAATTATTCGGCCGCGAATATGTCTATTATTATTTTGGTCAACGACTCACATATCTTCAACAAAAGGTTCCGCATCCTTCCGTAAAGAATCGACCATATTTGATTAATTTTTAAATGGATTTGAAAATGATTAATTAATTCATGTTGGATCCACACTCTAATCTGATCTCCACCTTTTTTTCAATTGAAAGTGCCCGACCTGACCCTATCTTATTTTTAAGCGAAGCTGACAGGCAATGCTACGCTCTAAAGTAATAAGCCAAGTTGTTCAACATTATCGAGTCATATTCAGACAAAATCGTTTTCAAAATCACTTTATTTGTTGTTAAAAAGTGCTATGAAGTAACACAGAATAGTATAAAAGTGGCGTTGCGAATGGCGTTCGTGAAAAGAACAGCGTTTACGATGTCCTTATTCTCAGTAATGTTCACCGAGTCGCACTTCTTCCATCACGTCCAAATAACTCCCCGTGTCCGCTCAACCATAGTGCGACTCATAAAAATTATGATTGGATGTGAATCAACTTGAATCGAATATTGCGTACAATTATTTATATTGTAGCTCTAAGTGACACAGCTTTTAATCGGAAAAAACAAGAATGCTCCAGGATATACTTTCTACTTCCAAGGTCAAGAGCTGTGAATATTTCAGTCAGAGCGTCCAACCAAAGACAGTTTTTAATAAATAAGCAAATGAGATACAATTTGTTTAAATTAATGAACATGATGTGGTTATTTTATACAGATAGTAATACTTCAGATTGATGATAATTCGAATCGATTATTACCATTTCTGTTATTCGCAAGAATGTTTCCGATCTCACCCAGTTGGTTACTAAATATCGTCGCTCCTTACTTGAATATTCCGATTCCCATATTTGCATTCTCGGCATTTATCGGTAGGTTTCATGTCACTGACTTCTTTTTGTAGCCATGCAATCAATCTTTAGTTGGTATTATTTTCAATTTAGATTTATACTCACTTTTAAAGCTAGGAATAACGTTTTCTTTGAAGACAAGCATTGGAATATTGCCTAAAAGGGAATTTTAGGGAATCCGTAGGGTAGTTTTTAGCTGAAATCATTCCTCTTCTTAAGCAGCGGGTGAACAACATTGAATCTGCTCATGCTTATGCCCACTACAAGCGAGAGTAGTAGGCATAAGCAATAAGTGATTTTAAACTAGCGATGAGTGAGGAGCACGCTTTATTGGAAATCCTCCATGAGTGACTGCGACAAACATAGCTCTTGACTACTCAACGTTCTATTACATCACAATCTGTGATTTATCACACCACTGAAGTTGTAATTAATGCAAGTGATCAATCACAGGCTTAGCACCGTACAATTTTATATGCGTACAAGCTGGTTACATTCTTTCGGATTTACGCGGTTGGGATGATATTTTCAATACGTCAACAATGCTCAAATTATGTTCTTTCGCCGTACTGCCATTAGCCTACGCAATATTCGTCCGACCAAGAAATTCCAGGTTGCAGGTGTGTATATACCTGCTGTTATCGATCGCATGTTCCGATGCAAATTTTTCCTCAGCAAAAGGTTATCAGTATAGCAGTAATCTGATGCATTTGTTAGAATCGAGCGCGTTTGTGTCTTCTCAATGATTAACTTAATATACGAAATATTCATAAACATCAGTGTTGAAAGTGAAGAAAAATGCTGTCCGCAATCTTGCTGATGTCGTTTGCAACAGAGTCAATTCTGAACAACTGTCTGCCTAACAAAAGATTGAATTTGAGGCAAGCTTAAATATAGGCCTGAGCCTAGTTGACTATAAGTCCGCGCTCCTGCAGTTGAATCTTTTACCTCAAACGAATAAATTAATCGTTTTCAACAATTATCGAAAAGCCTATCGGTCAAATTGCAATACAGAATGAATGAATCAAACATACATTTGCAGGTAGTTGCAATTGCTGACGAAAGTGATGAAGCAGCAAAGAAGCACTTGCAAATCGTTTGACTGATAGCATCTACTGCCTAACTCCTTCAGTGGGATTGATTGTAAATTCAGTGTGGCAAAGGAATTAGGCACATCATTTGGACAAGAGGAAAGCGACTCTATATACCCAGTCAAAATTGTTGAGCACTTAGCAACCTCAAGCTTGGTGATATTCGGCGGGCTCCAGCTCGATGCCGTGTGTTTGAGTCGCTCATAACCCTCTGTGGTCGCGGACCTGCTTCATGTATCCATTATTCTATCTGTACATTATTCCTTGAATTACACTTACATTTATCGATACATGTGTCATCAAATAGTTATTATATACTTGGGAATAAATTATTGTCATGAACCGAAGCAGAGCGAACCGAAACCCTGCACTCTCGATTAGAGGTGTCAGCTTCAAAATGGATGGCATGAGGATCGTAGGTAATTTCAGTGGCAAAAGTAATCGTCACAAACATTCCATACAGATGTTCTTTATAAGAATATATTGGACGCTCAGTTTATGAGAAAACTTTCGGTAAAGATTTGCTTTGGTTTACGAACGTTTCCGTCGATCTTACAATTTTCCATCATGCTCTCACGCGAAACAAAACGTACAAAAAGATTCGTGATGGGATTCTGTTATTTTCTTGGTAGTGTGTGGCTTATTGAACGGAATTATACAAGTGTATCAGTAATTAGGGTTTAACTTTCATTTTTGATTTCATTGTAAGGGGTTTTGGTATTTCCGTTGACTGAACTGGTGTAATCTACTCTGGTGGAAGGAAGACGGGTTCTCGAGAGGCTATTTAGGACCTCTGCAATGACAGTGAAGAGGTTGCTCCATTTTTAAGGAATTCAGGATTCGCAACCAGTTTCCATCAGAAAAGTCCTGGATGTTATAGGAAACGGATAGCTCATAACTAGGTTCTAGTGAAAATTATCAGTAATACTGAAGGTCGATTATGTGACACTCTCTGTAGTTTATCAAAGGAGACGGCTCTGATTTTGATCAAATGCCATATTCTTAATTTTCTATTTTACTTCGTTCTCCAGGAGCATTTTTACAATAAAATTATTGATATACGATATAAATTTAAACTGAGAACAAGTGGTTGGATGAAACGAAAGAATTCATTTTGCACTGATTACTGCGTATATGGTTATGAACAAAATATTGGAACGAGCTGTGTTCGTAAAATTAGCAACCAGTATATTATCGATGAGTTAAAACATGTTTATCTATGCTCAATAAATAAAACTCAACTGCGGTCAGACTTATAACAAAGGTCCATTGTCGCACGTCGGCGAATATCTGTGCATAAGTTCGAGTAAGTACTACGATTGACGCTCACAGTTGAATTTGTGCTCTAATGAAACGACTGCATCAAGCCCTTCACCAACTATACTGTAGCTATCCAAACTAGAAAAAGCGACGGTTGACGAGACCTCATATTGAGATGTGTCGCTGTTGAGGTGGACTTAGAGCTGGATGGGTAGAGTAACTGATAGAACGTTAGAGTATTTATGATCACTCCTGTGTGTGCATTCCAGTTCAGGTGAAATGACATATTGAAAATTCATAAGAGCAATGAATTTGGACAGGTATAATACAGAGCAGAAGATAAGCGGAAGGACGGATGATCGTTGAGGGTATGGAGCAGGATGCTATCTGCTAAAGTATTTTATTATCGCAAATATCGACGGATGATTGTCGGCTGCTTCGAAACGAAGTATGTCCCTGTTTGAGATTATCAATTATGAACGCCACTAATGCCAGCCATGCCCGTCGTAATTCTTTATGCTTCCTAACCAAGTCAAATTTACGTACCGCGTCCAGTATCGCATCACCTTCAATATCACAAACATTGAAGAGTTCGTCCAAAAGAGGCACTTCTCATTTCTCATGCTATAATTCGTTTATACAATTTTATGAATAAACAAATCCAACTTTGAAGCGACACACAGTGTGATTCGAAAGATTCCCTGAACCAATATTGTTCTCAACGTTTTGGAACAAGCGAAAGTTTTGAGAAGACCATTCTCTCTTCTCAAAACCGTCTACTCTACATACCGTTTTCACTCACTGATGGATGATACTAATCCTTCGAGAATAAACATGTTAAGTGCACCTTCAACCTACCCGTAGTTAAGATTTTCGATTCGCATCGGATGGATGAATATGAACTGTTTTGTATGAATATTTAATTCACTCCGAATGAAATAAAATAAGTTCTATGAAACAGCATAAGTCGCTCACTCACCCAAATCATCCCATGCAGCCTGACTAAGTCCTTCGGCTTTTAGAAATCGATGATGCTGTCCGATATCGGTGAGATACTCAATGAAACGGTCAGGTTTTTGATCAAGATTTTTGATCAAGTTATCAATTAAATCCAATGTCAGTCTTGTATGCATCGTTGAGCAATCCATATCGCTCTGCGCAAACACTGATGCAGTATCCGCCTTCAATAACAACAATTCTTTACAGTCCCTCTTGAGACTGCTGCAACACAGTATCTAATTTCTAGCTACGCAGTTTTTCACTGAACGTTCTTAATTTGTTGCATTAAATTCACGGTGAGAATTTCGGTTGTTCAAGTAAAAGTAAATGGCTATGCTGTCATAGATCATTGAAGTGATAGCAACAGCGTTATTATCGCCAGATCTCCTGAACTTTCACAAAAAACTGCTACGTCAAGGAAAAATTATAAAATAGGCATAGAAACCTTTTGCATGAGTGCTTTTGCTTTTGTGTTTCGACTGCATAAATTATTGTAAATATTACTCGCAAAAACACCATTCGGTCCATTAGAATAGATATTTGGCCACGACTGAGTGATCAATTTCTGTTGATAAGGCGTCAATCCGATAGTCTCGTTTAATGCCGGTAAAATGCTAGTATCGACACCATCAGATGAGATTATTTTCAACTGCAATCGCTAAATTGCACACATGAAGACCTAATGGAATTAAAAAGCAGTTTTTTTATCCAGACATTGATTATTGGCACAACCCATCAAGAATGCAATCAACGAAACAAAACACAGTTCCTTAAAAACATAAATATTTCACGATTAAATCCTACCGATCGAAATGTTGTGTGCTCGGGCACCTCACCGCTCTACTCAAGATTCGAGCGAAAATTCCTTCTCTGTATCTTACCACTCTACTCGACCAGCGTCAAAAGATTTCTCGCCTCAGCTTTTGCTCGGACTATCCAGTGATTGAATTGAGAATGAAACTGACGTACATTGTAATCGAAAGATGGTTTCGACGACTTGACAGAACAATCACTTCGTGATGGTTGTTCATCAGCCGTTCCAGGATCTGTCTTGGACCTGCCAACTGTTCCAAGTGACGGACATATTGTTGACACAGTTGGCATTAATGTATCAGCTGAGAAGCTCGTCTCCTTAAACTTCATTGCATCAATTCAAATGTTTTGGGCCATTCAGTTCAGCGTTAATGGTTCATATTCGCGTTCATAACGAGTAAGTTGATTGCGTAGGAGTACGTCAACGAATGACGTAGAAGTATCAGGAGATGGGATATTTAACATCAATTTGATGGTGACTGCAGCCTAATATCTCACAATATCTTAAGTAATATACGTTACCAGCGCATATCTCATTCTTTTCAGTTGGAAATTAATTGCAGATGAGGTGATTAAACAAATAGAGCATGAATATGGGGTGATCTATTTGGAATGAGATGCATTCATGCACGACGTTTAAATACTTAACAATGAATGCTAAATGATATAATATGCATGACAAGAGTCTCATTTTACTAATTCTACTGCTCTTTTCAACGAGATTCCATTACTCACTTCATTTTCGATAAGTCCTGATGATAATTGCAGAATGAAATAGAAGGCTTACCTCGTGTTCGGTTTGCATCAGCGAATGGTGCTTACAATAATCCCTCCAACACAACTTCTCCAATGAATTAATTGAATCGGTTGAGAAGGTTCGTGTGAAACGAAGTGCAGAATTTGTCGAGATTCGTCGATCAGTTGTTATTCGAATTTGTGGTATGATACACCTCAGCTGGGTCGCTGTGGTTGTCTGATCATCTAAACTTCCAAACGATACCTGGAACTCAGTAAGGTATCCTTCGGACGATCGCTCAAATTGCTATCGATACCGTTTCTTTTTTTTCAAATTGTGATTTACTTGGAATGCATTATTCACACAATGATTAGATCATTAAATAAATTTAGTTTTTCTCGAGAATTTTTGCGATGTAAAGACTGATATTATTGAACGATCATGTCTCTCATATTAAGCAGTGAATTGATGGAATCGCTGATGAATCGTGTTACTATGCGATACTTTTGCCGAATCCGTCAACTTACTGCTGAATAAAAATAAATGGGTCGAATAATATTGCGGATCGTTTCCGACTGAATGAGCATTATTAGTGCGTTCAAAGAGAGATGCCTAATTGACGGTTCGTGAAAGGCTTAATATGCTCATGACGAATTGTCAATCTTACTTAAATAAATCAATAGACAAATGTGCCTGTCACATTGAATGTTATACCTGAGTGATATGACCAAATTGACTGATGAAAGGAACAGAGACATTAATTTGTTTGCGGGAGGCGTAAAAGAAGTGAGTATTGGTGAATGCCTTTCATTTTTTATTGCTTGTGAGATAGTTGCCTCATGAAAGAAGCACTAAACATAACCCATCTGACTAACAACAATCTACATCAAGAAATTTGATCAACTTCAACAACTTCCGATAAGCACACATCGATTTGATCCATAATTGAATGGCTTCATTACTGCTTGACTCCACCACAAGTAAAAGCAAAGATTTGGTGCCACAATAAGCCAATTGCTGATTCAAGAGCCGTATTCGATGTGTGTATAAATTTGTAGGTAACCAGAAAACCCCTATGTACTGTACCAGATCAAAATTCATGCCGTCACCAGTAAATTTTAAAGTAACAAATCGTATGCGTTCGATTACAGGATAAAGAACTGCTCAATAAAGCTGAATCTTTAAAGTGACAAGAAGGGAACCGTACATCAAAATATTGGGAATGTCAGACTGCAATTATGATCTGGCTAACTAATTTAATCGTAAGATATGTAGCCATGACGCGAACATGTGTGTACGATATGAATAAAAATAAATGCGGATGAAGTGTTGTTGAAAGGCTGAAATACTATTGCTGGATTTGGCAATGTTGACTGCACGTATATAAGTGACTGGGTCTGAGTTTGTGGATTGATCGTGCACTCAATCTAATGATTGCCTCACTACAATACCACAGAATAAGCGATGAAAGTGAACGGCGAATGAGAATTGTTCACGACTGATTGAGTTGCAAAAAAGCATCACTCGATCGAAAAATAAGCGATAGAGACAGACGATGTGCACTGACAGGAAATTAAATGGAAAAATAAAGGAGATTGTTGGGAAGGGAACGAATGCAACACATTCCAAATCTCATTTCCTTAATCGAATCGTTTTCATCGAGTGATGACAGCAATCCTCTTCTCTGATAGCAATCTTCTTCTCATCACTTTCGGCTCCTTTACCCATTACGATCATCGTCATCTTCTATAATCAGCTTTACGAATATACTGATGATTGAACAGTGGAGAGAGGGTTAAATAATATACTGTCATTCCTTGCATGAACTAATCGCCCTATTCCAGCCAAATCTATATGTATGGGCTAGCACCAGTACTGACTCAGTTTCATTGAAAAGCTCAATTAACCACTCTTCTTTCATTCATTATAAATTGCCAAGAAATGAACGTCAGGCGATCTTCTACTAATGCATGTCGATATCTGTGCAAAAGAAAGGAGTGATCGTTCTGCATGATCACAAAGTTGCAATCTCATCTGGAACTGTAACTCGAAGCAAATATGTCTGACAAACCAATAGATTGTACCTGGTATCTAATATTCTCTTTTCTCTAATGAGTGACGAGCGGATAGAAGAATGGCTTAATGGATGAGAGAACGATACAAGACAGCGAATGCAAACGTGATAACTCATAAAATTATTTTCATGCAATTGACAAAACATATTCATGTTAAGTGTACAAACGACCTCACTCCAAACGGACTATGTCATTCTGCGATTGAATAAAGCTGCACCATTCATACAAGTCTCCTAACATTTTTTGCTGACGAATATCCAACCAAATTTGTCGAATTCATTTGTGTCATAAAAATATATGATGGATGAATTCAACATCCAATATTCAACTACCATAAAATTTATATCTTATTCTTCATTTTCATTTCAAAAATTCTATTCACCTCATACAAAATTCAACGCGAGTGAGTCGAATAGATGGATGCATGACAACTATAATATTGTAAACGAATAAAAACCTATCGATACACAAATCGTTAAATTTTCTCATTTGATAATACCCGTTGCCCTGCCACAATGATCATTGTCATACAATCAAGCATCCATGTGTTGTTGATAACATCCCTTCTTTTCTCTTCTTTCTTGTTACTAATATTTCCAAATAAGGTATCTTGCAACAAAACAGAAAACATCCATCGTTGCATGGTTTGTGTAAAAATTAATGAAAACGATTGGAATGAAGGTTGTTTTCGGGAACATAGTGGCTCACTTCCGACATGAATACGAAAAGAGCAGCCTTTTAAACGCTGCGATAATGAATAAAAATTGATGATTGCTTGTGTTGGTAAGGATCATAATATGGAATATTTGCATCGACGAATGGATATTATGCATATCTCATATCACTTTTCATAACGATGCATTTATGGATGGATGAAGAACTGAGACATGAACGTGCTACAACAATGAAGTAGACAGCTACTTGTTATTCTCGCATCACCAAAGCATTATAAAGCAGCCAGCACCTTGCTCGTATCGTTGGCAACAAATTGCAACGATGATAATTATGTGCAGAATTCAAGCAAAGTGCGTGGGAGTTTCTATGAAATATCCCTATTATTTCTTCCTGAAGTTATCCCTTAATGCAGGCAGGCATCGCAGAAATCTTTTAAAAACTGTATATGTCTCTTTCTAAGGGGAAATTCTCAACCAGTAGGTCAAGAAGTCCTGTATATCAAGAAAGAACTAAACTGGAGGCTGATCCTAAATCTGATTTTGAGCTTGATGTTAACAGTTGATTGATCACCATGGAGAGATTGTGTAAGAAAACTTGATATGATTTAACAGGATTGGAAATGATGCGTACCGTGATGATAATCTTATCGTTAACAAGATTTTGAAAGGGGATGGGATGACATGTTTCGTAGTAATTCTCAGCGAAACCCTGCGTTGAATCTCGGGTATAGGGTGATTCACATCTGCATCCTTTTTCAGGAACAGTAGGAATAAAAGATCATTATATGCTATATATCCATGCACTTACAGAATGCTGATTGTGAATAGAAAAAGAGAGCGAACAGCAGATGATCAAGAATCAAGCTGTTACGTGAAATATGAATAGATTACATGCTTTATTTTTCTTCGTTTTTTATATGTGCTATTGTCAGATTATCGTCAATGTATTCATTCATTCATCACTTCAGCGCTGAAACTAACTGCGTTGAAAAAATTTATTAATTTAATCGTATTTCAAAAGCATCAAATGATAAAACGATTCGTTTCCACTTTTTCGAGAAAGTATATCAGTTTTGAATGAGAAAGCGAATGGTGCACGATGCGTGCACTCGGAATGTTGCTGCGAACAAGGTTTGAGAGAGCTAAGAACGCTTTGACTCACTGAAAAATTCACACGAATTTGCTCACTGTGGGAAAAGAAGATGACATGTGATTGAATGTGATCTGATCCGATTCCATCAGCTCCATTGGATTCATCCCTCCATCCAGCACCTATCTGTCTGTGTCCAGATTCGGTCGAAAGCATTGCATGACTGATTATGGATAATAAAATATAACAATTTTACTGATGAAATATCGAATATACCAGTGCAGTTGTGCAATCAACCACTGTAACTGTTCTATGTCCCTTGTTCTGAAGGTAGAAAGAAAACAGTTTGCAGCAAAAAGCAAACTGTTTTTCACTGATGAACTCATTCAATGGAATATTCATCCGTTCAAATATCTGTTTGCTCATTGCCACTCATCTAACCGTTTACCGACAATTTTATATGTAAGTCATCGAGTAAGGAAGAAACAGAAGCACTGATTCGGCTGACATTCCATTTCTTGGGTGCTTCATTCAGTGGTTCATATATAAAGGCACACAAAAATTGAAAACGCGTAAAATTCGATTCATTTCGAACAAAAATTGCTGTCGGTGATGAGTAAATCGGACACACATGCAATATACCGTGTCGAGCACACCCTACAGCTAATAATTATTATTATAGTTGTAACTAGTGATTAACATACACCATCTCGAATATTATCTCATTATGTGTGAATTATATTTCATCCACAGTCGGTATAGATGTTGATCGTAAATATTCATGAACATATACAGATGTGAGTGTCTTTTTGATTACTTTTTCGTATTGTTATTCATTACGCATTCATTCACAGATACACTTTTTCTTCCTGACTTCTATTCAATTATTAGTTTTATACTTAAATAGGATCCTCGCATGCAATATTCACCGACACTTGAATATCGAAGATACATAAATTTTGATTTCCATACGAATGAAGATACTTGCAATGATTTTCGGTCCGCGCAGCTCACATCCAGAAGCTTAAGTTTGAGTTGATTCATTGTTTCCCGAACAAATGTTCACAATCAGCAATTCAGTATTATCAACTCTCTCCAACGATTTGGCTTTAACGAGTTGATGCATTCAGGTGAAATGAACTTTGATAAGTGCAGGATAATGAGCGGCTACTGCAGTGGATGAGAAATATGAAAAAATTAGACTATTTTTCGGAAATATTATTGAATTGCAAGTGGTCAAAGATTGATTTCCGTTTATTTTGATATCAGCAAATGAAATGCGCACTTGCAGTTATGTCGCTGGAAAAGGAATAGTACAGGAAGAGTGAGAAGAGAAATAAAAGTTCTGGAGAAGTTGTCAGTGGCACTAAAGAAAAGCGAAGGAAATTTATGTGATGAAGCGAACAAACTGACCGCTTGCTGAGGTACGCAACGTGGTTGGCGGACGATTGTTGGACGAGAGGTTGTTGCTTTTGAAAGTCGAGGCGTTGACGAGCGCATCGGAACTTCTGCAATTGGCCACTTCGATAATCATTTACACTTTAGATACATACGAATATATATATATATATATATATATATATATATATATATATATATATATATATATATATATATATATATATATATATATATATATATATATATATATATATATATATATATATATATATATATATATATATATATATATATATATATATATATATATATATATATATATATATATATATATATATATATATATATATATATATATATATATTCGTATGTATCTAAAGTGTAAATGATTATCGAAGTGGCCAATTGCAGAAGTTCCGATGCGCTCGTCAACGCCTCGACTTTCAAAAGCAACAACCTCTCGTCCAACAATCGTCCGCCAACCACGTTGCGTACCTCAGCAAGCGGTCAGTTTGTTCGCTTCATCACATAAATTTCCTTCGCTTTTCTTTAGTGCCACTGACAACTTCTCCAGAACTTTTATTTCTCTTCTCACTCTTCCTGTACTCAAACACTCGCTAGTCAGCATCCCATTTGAGCACATACAGTGATAAGTTATTCCCTCTCCTCCACTCCAAAAAATGAGAACCAAAAAGACTTGCGTAAATCATTTTCATCATCTCTTTTGACGTTCGATGGTTGGTCGTTTCATTAAAGTGTTATCATAAGTGAAACTGCGTGACGAGATTGCTGTTAGCCGATTTTGATTTGACATTTTATGTTTACGATAATTAAATGAATTGCAGTTGTTCATATTGCAACATATGAGATGGATGATTGCTTTTAGTATTATTTGATTTCGTTTTTCATCGTAAAATTTTTTTCTTCACTTCCCTGAAATTTCAGTTCAGCATACCATCGTCATCATCACCACCACCATAGCAACAACCTAGCAAGTAAACAACAACAAACAACTGCAACTGAAAAGGAACCATAGCAATATACGTATATATTCAGATTAATGCAACTTTGGAAATTCAAATTATAATCACGGTAACAGTTGTGAATATAGTACAAAGAACTGCTTGATAAAATGGGCAATTGTGTCAGTCAAACAGGCCACAAAGAATTTCTCAAATCGTTACAATCGTCTGCATCAGCCAGCGGTGAAACAGCAGCGTTTCCATTCGATGATCCACAGTCATTCCGTGTTTTCGTTAAGAAACGCAACAAATTCATTCCAGGTTTTCTCTCAGTTTTCAACACTTTTTCATAAAAATTTTTTCGTCTCCTATTTCACCACTTTTTCAACGTGATCTTCATCGTTTGTCCACAATAAGATTCAGTTCCTCGTTTTTTTCTGTTCTCAACGTTGTCATTTTCATACCCAAAACTCTTTCCATCATCGTAACGCAGAATTCATCTGAACTCATTCATTGCCCTATTGTCCACTCTTCACATTGCTAATTCATACTAAATTTAATAAAAGCAACATATTGCATACATTATCATTCACGAATCTAAATTGGATTTTCGTAAAACTGAAAATAGTTTCAGAAAAAATCCTTCAAATTTCAGGAACATTAAAAGTGACAGAAAATGAGATCGTTTTCGCAAGAAATCGTAGCGATATGCTTAGATGGCCTTTGCATTATCTACGCAGATATGGCTTCACATCTGCTGGTATTTTCTTTTTCGAAAGTGGAAGGAGGTGTTTTCTTTTGTCATTATTGTTATCATTCATAATATTATTATCATCGTTATTGATAGTTCGTATAATAAATATCCATTATGAACGTTTTTATGCGTTGTAAAAGCCTCATATGACATCGTTTGGTGTAGCACAGAATTTGGGTGGTCGTTGCAGTTTAAAAAATAATTGTAAATTATGCAGGCGAGTAATGTTAATCAGGTAATAACAACACCGTAACATTAATAATAATAAAAATTATATATATATATATATATATATATATATATATATATATTAAAATGGCATTTTTGTTTCCAGATGTACCAGTGGCGAAGGTCTTCACACGTTCCAATCGCATCAAGCTGAGACAATCTTTCAGGTGTTTAAATTAACCATCTGATTTGAAAACAATGAAAAAACTTCATAAATAATATTTGAAATACACATAATAAAAGTTGAATAGATAATAAAA